>PUHP01000079.1:36265-60767 GCA_006783085.1 Colletotrichum shisoi | reverse complement strand
CGCTGAACAAGCCGACAAGTTCCGCGCTGCAAAATGGCCACCTTCCCATGATGTTTGTTGTCGATTTTTGAAATATTTCGGTTCAGGCAGATGTGTAGAACTGCCCCTTTCTTTTTCGAAGGAATGATTCTCTCAACACGCTTTAACATAATGTTGATTCACTTTTAAGCGCCGCCAGATGTTGAAATATACAACTCACTCCGCTATAGACCAGTTTTCATCAACACCACCCCTCCCTTCCCTCCCCGAGAGACTCGTCGAAGCAGCAGCCATGACGACACAAGCCCCCTTTCCCGTTCGGTTTCAAACGTTTCCCAACCACCTCCTCTAAGAGCGCCTCTTCGCCTTGGATACCGCCAGAAAAGGGCTGTGAAATGCCACTTACGCAGACCGTCCGCGTTACGTGGTGTGTTGATGGCGGGGAGTGGCGGGTGAAGATGTCGTACGAGGCCCCCGAACCCTAAACCGCACTGCAACGCCGACACCGCAATCCCGGCATCAAATCTGCCATAGGTTTCTCTATCTCTCTTTCTTCCAGAACGACCACCTAGAATATAGGGTCCCGTTGTCGGGTTAGCTCTCCTCGATGGCTTGGGCGAAAAGGCTCAAACACCTCGTTGAAAATCACCAGTCGGCCATCGTATATTCACTTGTCAAACTTCATCCAGGAGGAAACATCACTCAGAGACTGGATAGAGTGTATGCCATCAATTAACCGAACCTAGTCATATTGCCAGTCCCATACTAAGTTTTCGTGTTTCATACCAAAAGCCAGGGTATCGATATCCCGACGCTCAATCGATGGTTCTCTCAACCGAAAACGCTCAAAGACACCAAGTGTGATGCACTGCGCCCCGACCGCCTATTACAGACCAAATGAGGCCACAACCCCCTTATCCCTCCCTGCCTTTCTATGCCCCACGTCCTATCTTTCTAAAGAAAAGCTCATGCCCGGGCTCTTAATCGGCAACCACAGAAGCACATTATCGGGCCCACCCGAGAGCTGTGGCAACGACGTCTCGGGGAAAGATCTAAACCCTGAGCTATTCCAAGCTCAAGAGCATCCAGTCGTTATCCCAAGTTTTCCGTTTTGTTCCATATAATGCTTTCAAGCCCCAGAACGTTGAATTACGTAGGGGATCAAACCGAGCCCCCCCGGCCAATGCTTGGAAGACTTCGGAAACACCTGCGATAGTGCATCGACATCTTCGCCTTCTTACGTGCTTAGCAGATCCCTCACCGACATCCCCCTTCCAGCGCTCCTCACAGCGCCACCGTTCGCACCTGCACTCGTATCTCCGACGGTCCCTCTGCGGTCACTATTCAGCATCAACAGTGCGGCCGTCGCCTCCTGATCCAGATCCCTCAATGGTGCCAATGCGGGACTTGTAAGTGCCGACCCAACGCCGCCACCGTGCCCGTACCCGGCGTACGTCTGCGGCCCGAACGCAGGCGACGCGGTCGTCGATGTGCTATAGCTGTAATGCCGTGCGTGGTCCGTCGATACGGAAGAGTATGAGTCGTGGCGGTGCCTTGAGTTGGTGTCCTGCGGTAGGAGTGCCGGCGACACGGACGGCCGCTGCTGTTGCTGCTGCTGCTGCTGCTGCTGGATGGGCGGGAACGTCGGCGACGGAGCCTCCGAGCCGGTCATCTCGACATCATCATCAGGGCCCCCCTGAAATCTAGGGACAAATTGCGGGATGGAACCCCATGCCTCGCTGCGGCCCGAAGGGGTCTGCAAACCAGACTCGGTGGGTGAGCGGGCCTCGGACGCTTCCCGTTGAGCCTTGAGCTTGGCGACGCAGTCTTCGAGGTATCTCACGTATTCGATTGATGCCTATGAGTCCGATCCAGGTCAGTCGTTGAAAACCCACGCGCGAAGCCCATGGCCATAACTCACCTGAAGAATGGCCAGCTTGTGCATTTCCCCCGTACAGGCCGGGATCATGCCCTTCAGCACGGCGAACTCCTCATTCATCTTTGACCTGCGGCGCCGCTCAATGAGACTGTGCGCCGTCTTCCTAGCAATCTTGCGACCCGCCACGCTCGTTGCGGAAGGCTGCTTTTTCTTGCCCTGAGCCGCCGTAGTGGAGGCCCCAGCCGGCGCCGCACCGGCCTTTCCCAGACCCGCAGTCCCCGACTTGGCACCGCTAGCGGTAGCCGGGGCCTCCTCAGGTTCCTCTTGCGTCGTTTTGGGCTTCATTTGGATGATTTTGCGAGACCGTGTCGGAGGGGGTGGTAGCGCGAAGCTCTCATTTGAAGTGGCCTTTTGGGCTGCCGACGAGCGCCGGCGGGACTTGACCGTCTCGCTGGGCTGTACGGGGTACGGCGACGTCCGCATGTCTTTGGGGGATATTCTCGAGGCGTCTTGAGCAAGAGCGGGTGGTGGCAATTCGAAGGAGAGCTGTAGTGAGTTGAGGTTCTTGGAGCCGTCTTGGCCCTTTATGTCCGTCGAGGACGCCGGTGTGGGCGGTAGCGTGGGACGCGGCATCGCGTTATGGGTGTATATGTGCGTGTGAGAAAGAGGAAGGCAACAAGAAGGATGTACGGCCGGCTTTGGGCGATGAACAGAGCAAAAAGTACCGCCTGCGAGTATGGTCTGAACACCGGGATACCGAGTGAGTGAATTTGAGCTTCTGTACTGGAGTACAAATCAGTTGACGCCTGGCTGTGAGGCTGTGCTGATGGAGAGTCGATCGGTACAGCAATCCAATGCTGATGTTTTTGGCTTGGCACCGAGTGTAAAAGCGACCGTTCGACACCGTCTAGATGAGGATACAACTCCGATTCGCCGGTCTGGTTCACTAGACGGGACGGAGAAGGTAAAGGGCACGCGAGGGACGGGGAGATGAGAGCATATAGCTGCTGGAACGGTGATGACAGAAGACGTCGGAGGGAGATGGTATGATTGAATGAGAGAAAGAGAGATTGGGGGGGTGAGAAGGAGAAGAAGTTATGGTAGAAGGATGATGACTGGTGTCGATGCCGCATAGGATGTACAAAGTTGAGGCGGCGCACGACTTTGTCTGACTCTCGCCCACTCACCCACGCCGTCCTTGGCTTGTTCATCCTTACTTCTTCGCTCTCTACGTCTCTCGTCCAACCCTTCCTCTATCTACAACCCCGGACTGGGTGGTTTCAATCTGTTAAGGCTTTGGCCTCAGATACCCATCAACCTCTTAGCAGACGTCTGGACACCCACGCCCCCCAATTCAATTTCTTGACCGGCGGGGACAGGGGGGGAGGGGGAAGGGGGCGTGGCTCTTCTCTGTCTGGCATAGGTGGTAACCCTGATGAAAAGAACGAACTGGGGGAGTCCAGGGCTTCGACGAACTAGGTTGAAGGAGAGAGGGCACGCGACTCCAAGCCAGAACAAGTGCCAAAGGGGAGACAGCACATCCTGGGAGACCACGACGGGCAGCAGCCAGAAGAGTGGCCAATGAGGAGGCCGGACGCAGACTCTTGGTCGAGGAAAAGGGCAAGAGAGGCAGCATCGAGGGTTCGGAGCAGCGAGCCAATCAGATGGGCGGATCCGAGCACATGGTGTTCCTGAATGGCAACTAGGTACGCATCCCAGCGCCAAGACCAAGCCGCAAGGTTGCCTGCTTCTCTCTCTCTCTCTCTCTCTCTCTCTCTCTCTCTCTCTCTCTCTCTCGCTCTCCCCTCTTCTCGCATTGCCGCTGCCTCTCCTCCTGCCGTCCCTCACAATTTCCAAAAACGGCATGCTGCTGTCGTGCGTGCTTGTCAATCCTGACATGGTCGCCGGTTCCCAATTGCACCTTGTCCCACGCCCTCGAGATGTGGATTCTTCTTGGTCGACTGGCCTTGCGGAGGGGTGTGGCATCCCTCGGCTGTACCAAGCCGGGTTCAATGCGGCCTTGCTCCAAAAAAATGAAAGGACCAAGAAACCAGAGGCACGAGACATGTGCTCGAGATTCTGTTGGCCGACTGGTTGAACCTCAGATCTAAATTTGCGCGTGGTCGTGTGCGTGTGTTGCTCGTGTGCTCGCGTGCTCATGCCAAAACCGTGTCTCTTACCAGTATCTGTTAACCTGGAGCGGGATGGAATGGTTTGGGGTTGATTCGGATGACCTAGGGGCTGATCTTTCGCATACCGAACTGATGACGACCTCCCATCCAGCCCACGTCCTGCCGTCAAGTGAGCACGTGGGCAAATACGCCCCCTTCCATCTACAACTTCGTCCCCTCCACCGCGCCCGCGATGACACTTCCTGACTCGGACTGGTCTCGTGTCGGCCAGACTCGTCGACCATCATCGATTGCCTTGGAGCAGCCCGCGAAGCAGGACAAGCTGCAGCAGTCAAGAGTCCGCCCGTCGCCGCATGCAAACTGCCAGAGGCGAAAGCCGTCAAAAAGGGTCACGGCAGGCTGGCTGCCTCTGTAACCAAGGGCTACTACGATCCCACTTGCCTCTTTCTGAACTCCCAAGACTGGTGAACCACCCCCCGGCGAAGCAAAAACCGGGACCGAAACTCTATTTGAGAGGAGCTGGGCGGCGAAGCTCTCTGTTGTACCGCTCCAACGGGGGGGGACACCGTCTCGATTCAGACTAGCGTCCGAATCTGTTAGCCAGAGGGCAGCGCAGTGGCCAAGGCCCAACACAGCTTCCGAGACTCTGGGAACTCCAGCGAGAAGCTTGGTTCACGTCAGTTCTCCCCCTCCTGAACCAGTTCGACATCAGGCACCTCAACGTAAGCACGTGACGATGTGATCTCGCCTTCAACCGTAGCCTTGCAAAGGCGGATGAACTAGCAACAAGCATACTGTCTGTGCCCCTTGTCCCTCGTCGAGCGCGTTCTCAGCCAGGCCGTGCCGCCATCCCTTTCCTTTTGCCATGATGCTTATTTGCTTGCAAAAAGAAAACAGGGTTTCTTCCAAAAGGCAGCTCCAGACGCACACATTCGATACATACTCCGCCCCTCTTCGCATGGTCGACATGCTCTGAGCTGTCGCCAAGTCTTGGCGGTAGACCGCCCACACCTACGCTGCACAGGTCCGGCTTCGCGCTTTGTTTTAACGCAATGTTCCGATGGCCAGAAATACATTCGAGGAAGCCAAGCCTTTCATAACATTCTCGATCTCATAGGTTGTTGGGGAAAAAGAAGAAGAAACAAATCCCGGATTGCTTCATTGTGATCGAATCAAAATGCTCGTAATCCCCCCTTCCTTAACTCAACGCCATAGTGAGCGAGGGTGTGTAGGTAGATAAACCAGATGATCCCATCCCGATGCCAAGGAATACAAATGCCGCCCTGTTTCGCAAATTTACAAACTTCTCCCACGCTTGCCCTCCACTCGCATCTATCTTCCTATTTCAAACTTCGTTGGAGGGATACTCGACCTTGGTCGTCGCCGCAAACTCCTCCTTGATGCTCCTCACGCTCACGAACCGGCTGAGCAGGTTCTGGCTGCCGGCCTTATCGTTCGTCCCGCTCGCCCTGCCGCCGCCGAACGGCTGCTGTCCCACCACGGCGCCCGTGCTCTTGCAGTTGATGTAGAAGTTTCCCGCCGAGTTACGCAGCCTGTCCTCGGCGAACCGCACCGCCGCGCGGTCGGCCGCAAAGATGGATCCCGTGAGGCCGTATTCGCCCGTCGAGTCGACGAGGTCGCACGCGGACGAGAAGGCCTGCTTCGGGTGGGTCGTGTCGTCGTACACGTAGATTGTCAGCACGGGTCCGAAGAGCTCGGTGCTCAGCAGCTTATGGTTCTTGTTGGTCGTCTGGTAGATGGTGGGGTGCACGAAGTACCCCTTGGATGAGTCGTACGTGCCGCCCGCGATGAGCTTCAGCTCCGCGTCCTCTTTGGCCTCATCGATGACGCCCGAGAGCTTCTTGAACGATCCCTCGTGGATGACGGGGCCCATGAAATTGCTGTTGTCGGCGGGGTTGCCAATCTTGATCTTGCTGACCTCGGCGGCCAGGCCCTCCTTGAACTTGGGCCAGATCGACCGGGGCACGTACGCCCTCGACGTCGCGCTGCACTTCTGGCCCTGGAACTCGAACGCGCCGCGAATGGTCTGCTTGACGGCGTTGTCGACGTCGGCGGAGGAGTGGATCAGGTGAAAGTTCTTGCCGCCCGTCTCACCGACGATCCTGGGGTACGACTGGTAGTGGCCCTTGGCAACACCGTCGCCGATGGCGCCGTACAGCTTGCGGAAGATGGCGGTGCTGCCAGTGTAGTGAAGCGCGGCGAACTTCTTGTGCTCCAACACGGCCTTGGTGACCTCCTCTGGGTCGCCAGGCACGAACTGGATGACATCGCGGGGCAAGCCGGCCTCAATCAGAATGTTGTAGACGAGCCAATTGGACGCAATGGCGTAGTCGCTGGGCTTCCAGACGACGACGTTGCCAAGAAGCGCCGGCGCACCGGGAAGGTTACCGGCGATGGCGGTGAAGTTGAAGGGGCTGACGGCGTACACGAAGCCCTCGAGCGCCCGGTACTCGACGCGGTTCCACACGCCGGGGCTGTTGTGCACCGGCTGCTGGGCGTACAGCTCCTCGGCGTACTTGACGTTGAAACGCAGGAAGTCGACCAGCTCTGCGGCGGCGTCGATCTCGGCCTGCCACGCGTTCTTGCCCTGGCCCACCATAGTAGCGGCCATGATGTCGTATCGGTACTTGGTGGCGATGAGGTCGGCGGCCTTGAGGAAGACGGCGGCGCGGTCGGCGAAGGGGAGGGCCTCCCACGAGGGCTTGGCCTGGAGGGCCGATTCGATTGCCTTCTTGACATCGGACGGCGAGGCCTGGTGGTACGTCGCTACGGTGGTGTTGTGGTCGGCCGGGTTGACTTGATTTCTGGTGTTGCCAGTCTTGATCTAGGGAGTGTGTCAGCTGTCTTGTCGATCGATTGGCGGCCGAGGTATAGCGATACTGACCTCTTTGCCATTAATAACAATGGGCACCTCCAAGGGCAGCTTGTTTTCCAGGGCGTTGAGCGCGGCGGTCAGCCCTTCGCGCTGAGCGGAACCTTTCGCGTAGTGTTGCTAGTGATAGTCAGCTTTCTATCTGCCCCACACTACATGCCCAACTCTCAAAGCTCCGTGTAGAGTGTGTCTCACTCACATTGGGCTCGTTGTTGATGCTGGGGACCTTGAATGCAGCAAATGTTGCCGTTCTAACTGCGGTCCTTGTCGCGGAGATAGGCAGATGTCTTGTGAGACGGCTGGTCGAAGCAGCAGAGACGCTGCGTCCGAGGGATGTGATGCGGGCTGAGCTCCGAAGTTGGGAGTTCATGAGCCCAGTTGCTCGCGTGGACGCCATGATGCGCAGTTATGAGCAGCAGCAGCAGCACAGCAGCAGCAGAGAAACGCTTTCTAGCGATGGATTGGGCAGGAAAGAGTTCCTCCAAGGAGACACACTGAAGAGGCGAAAGGGTTGTGAGGCGGAAGGTTGACAGTCAATCAATTGTTGGAGTTTGGACCAGGTTATATTTCGGAGCGGATAAATGCACGGCATCTGACTAGCTATAAGGTTTCCATGCGATGAATGAAGAGCCTTCGTTCCTGGATAATTACGAGCAATCGTCGGCACGCCTTGCGCGTTCTCCCTCCGAAAACCGTCGGGTGGCCACGGGTTAAGAATGCGAAGGGCCAGCTCTCGAGACGCGGACGGAGAGCTTGTGAGGGGCTGCGTGGGTTCGGGACGCTGAATTCAGAGGGAAGCGGGTCACCCGGAGACCAATGACGTCGGGGCATAGTGTCACTCACTGCTGATAAGTTCTGCCTCAGCAATCCCCGCCTGCCTATCGCTGCTATTCCTGCACTTTGCGGGGAAAGCATTAGCCAATCAAAAGCGCCAATTGTATCGTCGGACTGACTGGGTGGAGATTTTGATAACAGCGGACTTGATCGGCTCAGCGAACCTGGCAGATAAGCCCCCGATCCCGACTTTACGAAATCGGGATCGGATGCGCATCCCGACGTGGAGACGCGGCATGTATTATTGCTCCTAGCTGCTAAAAGAGGAGAACGGTGAGATGAATTAGAACATTGTGATAGAGAAGGAAAAATAAAAGAAAAAATCCCCGTTCTCGGGCCCACCCCTCTGGGTTTCCCGCGGCTTGCTATATCCAGCAAGAATGCAGAGCTCCGGCTCCCAGATACATCCACTCTGTTGCTCGCTTCATGGGTATAACGTAATGCAACCATCGACACCTCGGATCGGCCTTCCGATCGCCGGAGTACCAATAGCAGCAAAAGTTTGACGCCACCTCGAAACTTTCATCGGGTGTTCACGACAACGTCGCTCAGAGCCTTCTATTCTCCGTGCCCATTGGAGCGCTCCTGCTCAGGGAATGTCTCGACCGGCTCAGGCTGACTCTGGTATTTGAGTTGGGGCACAGTGACACCGTAGCCCTCAGTGATACCTTCGCGGTTGGATTGATCGATCTCGACACGGATGCAGATGTCCAAGCTGCCGTCATTGCCGGTACCGTGTTGTTTCCCGGCGGCCTTATGCTTTGAGCCGGACTCGACCTCGCCATTGTGTAGGAAATCATGCCCGCCCTTGCCCGAGATCACAGATCGCGTATCGCCGTTGGTAGGCGCCGCAAGTCCCTGGTTGGGCGAATTTTCTGTCAATATGGCAAAGTTGCGACTGGGCATCGTTACATGGTTGGAGCCCGACGTCTTGCTCGAGTCACCCGGGTCCTTGTCGAAGAACTTGAGCAGAGTCTCGTCAGTGTCGTGGTTCAGATGGTGGATCTTGTTCCGCCTGGCCAGCAAGTTCGCAATAGCCGCTGGCGGCGGCTTATTGGTGATGGCCGAAGAGACGACATTGGCCATGTAGCGGTGGTCGTTCTCTGTGGCAATGTTGAGGCGAGGGTTGGAGTAGAAGCGGCCCATGGCCGCCAAGTGCACATCACCACCCAAAATGGTTATGCGGACCGAGAACTCGGACGAAATGGCCTGAAGCCTCTCGACGAGAGCGTTGCGCTCCTTTTTATGGGTCCTGGCCGTGTAGTGGTCGTCGAGATCATCGAGCAAGTCGATGCTGCCGTCGAAGTGGTTAAAGACACCACCAGCTAGAAACGGTCAGCAAACCAACAAGATGAGCAGGTCTTACTAGAACACGTACCGAAGCCGAATCTCCGGTTCAAGAACTTCACCGGGCCCATGATAGGGCTTCTGAAAACATTCTCGAGCCACGTCAAGCGCTGTCGAATGATTAGCTTTCATTACGACCAATCACGCAAGCGACATGAACTCACGGGGTATGCTATTGGGATTCCCAGCAGGAGAATCAAGTGCTTGAACGGGCGCCCCGATTCGGCAGCCGACTTCAGCTCCTGCCTCAGGCGGCCAAAGATCAAGTCGTACGTCTCTGGATAGTTGATTTGGTGGCGCGTACGCTACAAAACGTCAGTCCTTTCCCAATCCCTCGCGCAGTCTTCGGGTACACATGCCTCGGTTCGAGCGTCAATACCGAGGAAGGCAATACGCGCTCCCAATCGGGCGAACATGTTGTGCGAGTGCTCAGCCACATAGGGCTAAACTTGTTAGTCACGTCATTGGGGGGCGAGAGGTGCCAACTTAGCACTTACGCCGGGCTGTTTTCCAACAATGTAACTGGGGTCTGATTTGGCAGGGGCAACATAGCTGTCCATGAGCTGATTGGGGTCGAGACCTTGGCCCTCGGATGTCGTGGTATGGTCTGGCCGTGAGTCAGTACCCAGTCTCATCTTGATCGAACATCATGCTCACCTGAGGTATAGGTAGATGCTGGCGGGGGAAGGTGGTGCTGGAACAGCATGTAGTACTTGTGAGCAGTTCCACCAATACCCCTGAACACGTCGCATCGCATGAAGTCATCGACGTAAGAACCGAACCCGTCGATGATCTGTGTTCTCAGGTCAGCTCATTCCCATCGCGTGCGCAATTGACTGGTGTTTTGTTTCAACATACATCGTGGTCATCCCATATGTTGAGCTGGGGGATCTGGGCATTGGCGGTCGCGAAGGGCTCCGTTGAGTACCTGCTTCCAGTGTCAGACCCTATGGCGCTCTATCCAGGCACCCTCTGGCATTCAACATACCAGCGAATGTAGTTCTTCAAGTAGTAGTCGTCGCAAGCCTGGCGAAGCTTCTCCGGAAAGGGGAAGTGTTTGCGCTTCTTGGGGTTCGAGATCTCGGTCCATTCACGCAGGGGCCCGTCGACTCGAATGCCGTCGTTGTAGATCTGATCACCTCCTCCGAGCCTTTGTGGCCGTCAGCAACGCGTCCTCGCACCAGATCAAGCAAGACATGGGACTCACATGACATGAAATGGCCGTTCACTGTGGTGCCTGTTGACATCGTTCCACAGGGCGGGACCACTCCAGGCGTCTTCGTCCGTACCGACACTGAACCCGTTGCAAGAATGGAACATGATGCGCATCGACTCGTGGATGGCGGGGACGAAGAACTGGTAGCGGTCGGGTCGGATGGTGGCCGACTGTCGCATGTCCGGAATCAAATACTCCCACTTCGCCTCGGCTTGACTGAGAGGAAGGGATATGTCGAAGGCCCAGAAGGTATTGCGCGGGTCTGAGTAGAGGCATTGCCCCTGAATTTCCGCGTCATCCGTGTTGCTGCCGGTTGCTGCGCCGGAGTCGGAGATATTGACGGCGCCGTTGGTGCCATCCACTCCATTCGTCTCAGCATGAGCCTGCCGGCCATTGACCGTGTCGGCAGGACGTAGAACCAGGTGAGGAGCAAAACTCTGCGTCTTACCGCCGCCCCTGGCGACAATCAAGACACTCCCGTACCAACGGTCGCCGTCCATTCTGCGGTAGTTGAGTAGCGGGCCGCAGATGATCTCCCTGCCGTCGGGAGGTTCCTGCTCGTTGGCGTGAGTCGGGTTCGAGCGCGGCTCCTCCTGGCCGGCAGCCTCACCAGCGGCGATCATAATGGGTTTGAAATTGGGAGCAGCTTTTGGGTTCTCAGGCTCGACGCGGTCACGGTTCAGGAAGCTGGCCAGATCGTTCGTGGTTCCTCGTTCTTGGGGATCGCGGGGCTGGGCGTGGACGGCGACGGCATGACGCGCGAAAGCCGAGCTCTCTTGATGACGCCACCTGTTGGAGGAAGCGTAAGGGTTGTGCTCGACATCATCGAGAGCTTCTCCTTGGGGACGAGAAGCCATGGTTGCGATTGTCTGTTGGAACTGTGGTTTGTTTTTTCGTCTTTGTCCTGGGAGGAAGCTGTTAGTTTCTCCAAAGGACGACAGAAATATCACTGGGCAACAGTGGCTGCTCACAATGTCTCGGCGCAGAGATTAGACCGACAGGGTCTGTTTGCGCGCGGCAGTCAGCTGCAGCCTCCAGGGATAGCTGCTTGCGATTGAGCAGCTCCGGGGCTATCGAGAATCGGGAATATGGTATTGTGACGAGGGAGGGAAATGCAAGACGACGACAGCGGCAACTTCAGAGACAGAGAAGGGAAAGGAGGAAAGGGGAGGAAAGATGGGAAAGAGAAATTGAAAAGAGGGTGTCGTCGAATCCCACCACAAATCGCACCCGGAAAGGGTGTGTCGCGTTGTGTTGGATTGCATGCTTTGCTTGCCCGCCGCCCCCCGGTAGCACCAGTACACACACATAGGACTTGGAGTGGTAGGGATTGTCGTCAGTGGGGGACAGCCCACTACGCAAACCGCTGCGAGCGACGCGCGCTACTGCTGGAAACTGGACCTGATGAAGGTGGTGGTACTCCGTAGGTTAAGGTAGTGTAGTATGAGTTACTAGCATAGTGCTACCCGTTCGTGCTGAGATGCTGCAAGGTGGGTGGACCGGGCGATCAATCAGCAACCTCGTGGTAGGGGTCAACCCGGGACGGACCAAATCCGAGGGAAGAGAGTTGGCACCAAGGACTCGGAAAGGAGACGGTGCTCGTGCTTCACAATGTGCCATTTCCTGGCCGGATTGTGTTCTGCAATTCTTTTTAAAAATGGATCCTGTCATATTCAGCGGGCATTGGCACATCCAACACCATGGAGCTGGATGGCCTTGGCCGATGACGCGCAATAAGAGGAACGAATCTCTGTATCTCGTCGCGGGTCATCTTGAGTAGCGTGGCTACCTACCCACCCACCCGCGACTACAGAGCGCAGGCCTCGGTGCTGCAATCACAAGCTGACATTGACATATTGGAACCGGTATTTCCATCTCCCGAGTCCTATTGGATTCCATTCGTGCAAATATCCGTAATACATGCTTGTTATGTTCCGTCAATCCGTAGGTTGGGCGAAACAGCCAGCACCAGTCGCGATTGGGCCACTCAAAAGCGAGTCGGTATCCCATCGCCTTGGCTGTAGCCGCGTCGAACGTTCGGCTCCCTCCAGCCTGCCAAGAATAACGTCCTCGTCGTCGTCATCGCTGTCGTTTGCTGGCAAGCTTTAGGGATCCGGGATGGCACGCAGCCAGAGCTCCAACTTGCTTTTTTTTGTTTGGTCTTGCTAACGACGCCAGACCCATGCCTGCAGGCAGTTGCCGGGCAGCAGGCACCACTCAATGTAACCCTTGCACTGCACGTGTCCGTATCCAGCATTGAGTGGGTAGTGGGCTCGGTGCTTTGTGCGCTGGTCTAGCATCCTGCAAGGGTTGTCGCAAACTCGCGGAGCCCCTTTGATGACCTGTGGCATCAAGTCGGTACAGTACGGATACCAACTACGGATACCTTACAAAGGGAGACGAAACTAGCGGGCATGCGAGGTGGGAGGCCTGCGGGAAAAAGACGGGTCGAAAAGGTAAAGCGCCGCGGCAAGCTGCTGCTGTTGGGTGGTGCTATAGTGGTCACTGGCCCTGCTAGTGAGTCTGCCCGGTTCGCTATAGGAAAATCACCTACGTCAGGACCTGTGGCTCGACTGTGATGCCTACAGAGTAGGTACCTAGGGGAGATTGGAACGATGATGGCCAAGGCTGAAAATGACACGCTCCGAGACCCATCCTTGTTCATAATCCCTGCCATCCGCTGCAGGCCTTGTGAGCCCTCGATTTCTTGGCCGCGGAATTCTTGGGCCCATTCTTTCCCTCCCTCTTTCTTGTTTCCCATGCCAACACGCATGCCGTAAAATTGGATTTGCGGACGCCAGCGGGCGTCTTGGCGCCCCGGCCTTCCTCCCTCTCCGCGTAAAGGTAACAGACAACAACCCCCACCTGATGTCGGCATCCACACCCCGCATTCGCGGTGCATTTTCGGCGGCGGCCGAGGTGCACACCGAGAACCGGCGCCGACATGGACTCTGTTCCAAGGCATTGGGGATGCATCCCACGCTCCTTGGGATGCTTGATTTTGTTTTCCAATACGGAGTAGACTAGGGTCGCCGTATTGAGAGGATCAACAAAAGCGATTATTCAATAGCTGGTCATCAGCCGCTCCGATTGCTCAAAGTTGGTGTCCTGTGGTGTTCAGTTCAGGCGCCAAACCAGGAGATAGATGATTCTTGTTGACGCTAGCAGTGAGGAAAGAACCTCTCGCCATGTCAAATCGACCACGTTCGAGAACTGCCTTCCATTAGTGGTAGGAAACTATGACTCTGCCTCGATCACAAGACGCTCGCCTTGAAACATGTGATATGAATTTGCTCTTCAGCAAAATAGTCATCTCCGAAGCTGTCCCTATGTGCTCTGTTGAAATTCAAACATCATCCAAGTCCACTCTCTCTTCATGCGCCGAGTTGCAAGCAGACGTCGGTGGCTTGAACGCGAACCTCTGTCTGTTTTTGGCAACTTGGCGGACGACAGTTGGCAGTTTCTACAACATCACGGCGGCAGTGAATCAAGGTACGGCGAGATTCACTCACTCAGCCGCCGGCGAAGCGGATCCGATTTCGGCTTGCGACAGCTTACCGCTACGGGATGGGACAGGACGAGGGAAGTCCGATGAATTACCATACCATCGGGACATGCACTATGTCAGAGGATTTCTTCACGCGCAGAGGATCACATCTTTATATTGTGTCGAAGAACCTTGCAATCACATCAAGACGGCGCCTGGTAGACATTCGCCTCGGAGGACTTCTTGGGCTGCTCTATCTATGCCATATTCTCATCTACATCACGTCCCGACCCCAACGACATAGAAATATCCAAGGCAGCCTCTCAAGCCTTGACGAGCTCCATCTTGACACCCCTCTTCCCCGTCGCCTCGTCCTTCTCATCAGTGACCTTAACCTTGACCTTCTGGAACAGCTCCACCTTCAGCTTGTAGCTTCCCGTTGTTGTCAGCACGTAGTTCTCTGCATCGAACGCGCTCTCGGGCTCCGGCTCAGCGAGGTCGCGGAGCCGGATAAGCCCCTCGATGCCGAACCGGGGTACGAGCACTACAAAGCCGTTGCTGAAGATCTTCATCACAAAGGCCTCCTCCTCTGCGACCCGGCCCTTGAGCGCCTGGCCAACGTAGTAGGCGATGCTGGCACGGCCCGCCAGCTGCGCGTTACGGTGCCGTACGTTGATGTTCTTGCACACGGCCTCGAGCTTGCCGCTGCTGCGCACCGCCGGATGGATCGCCTCGTACCCGATGGCCGCCGCTAGCTGCCTGTGGGCGACGAGATCAGCATAGCGGCGGATCGGGGAGGTGAAGTGCGTGTAGATCTCCGATGCCAGGCCGTAGTGGCGGAACTCGGGGTACGCCTGTGTGCCTGAACAGAAGTACTCGGCGCTCATCATGCAGCGGGTGGCCATGATGCGGACGAGCGTGTTGAAGAAGGGGTCGGCGGGGTCTACGCAGTTGTCGAGCGAGTCGGCGAGCGCCTTGCTCGAGTCGACGCGGAGCTCCAGGCCCTTCTTGACCCTGAGCTGGTTGGAGAGCTCGTCAAAGTTAGTCTTGGGTGGGGCACCGTGACGACGAAGGATGGCGGTCTGCGGGAAGGCTTCGTAGATCTTGCTGGCGACGCTGACGTTGGCAAGCAGCATAAACTCCTCGACCAAAGACATGGTGTCGAGGTGCTGCTTCGTCTTGACGTCGATGGGATCCGATGTCTCCGACTCCATCTGCACCTTGACCTCAGGGGACGACAGACTGAGGGCGCCGGCGTCCATGCGCTTCTGCTTCAGCTTTTTGGACAGCATCATGAGCGTTCTGATGCTGTTGGTGAGATCGTCCTGCTGGGAGGCGTCGTCAACGCGGAGCTGGGCCGCCTCGTAGCTGAAAGCCTCCTTGGACTGTATGACCGACTTGGTGAAGCGGGCACCGACGATGTCCGCGTTCGGATTCATCTCCCAGATGACGGAGAAGGCATAGCGCTCGACGTAGGGCTTCAGCGAGCACAAGTCGGTGCCGAGGAGCATAGGTAACATGTCGATACGCTTGTCCACGAGATATACGGACGTGCCTCGCAGGCTGGCCTCCGTGTCCATGGCATTGCCAGGTTTGACAAAGTGGGACACGTCGGCGATGTGGACACCGACTTCGAAATTGCCATTGGGGAGCGGCCGCGCGTGGAGCGTGTCATCGATGTCTTGACAGCCGATGGGGTCAATACTGCAAATGAGAAGCTTGCGGAGATCCTCCCTGTCTCTCCAGCCGGGATCCTCCAGGTTTTGGGGGACTCGCCAGTCGTGCCCCTCCTTCGGTAGGCAGTCGAGCACCGTCTTGGGGAAGGGCCGGTACTGCACGTCGTGCTCCAATAACAAGGCCTCCGTCTCGGCGGCCTTGGTCTCGAGCTCGCCCAGTGAACGCACAAAGTGGCCGACGGGATATCTGGAGTCGCGGTCCCACGCATCGATGGTGACCAACAAACGCTTGCCGAGGAGCTCGGGGACCTGTCTCGAGCGCAGTTTGATCTTGGGGATGCGCTTGTCCATCGGGATGAGGAAAACGTTGTCCTGCTTGCGGCCCTGGCCACTGCTCTTGCTCGCCGACGAAGGGTCGATGTGTCCAACATACTGTCTCCAGTTGCGCTTGATGATGCCGACGACCTTTGCCGTGGGTTGCGGACGGCCCTCGGTGCTCTTGCTGTGCGTCTTCTTGACCTCCTCTTGCAGCACCTTGCGCTCTTTCTCGGACACGATATCCTGAGCTGCTTCTTCGTCAGCATTTTCGTCGCGAGTGACCGCCTCCTCCTCAATAATTTTTGTTGACGGCTCTTTCCACTGCTCCTTTGGCAAAACCTCAACGACAACGACATCGCCGCTGACAGCTCTGTTGATGTTCTCCCTACCGAGGACAATGAGAGGCTTGGGAAAGGCAGGGACGTTAATGGACCCCTCGAGATAATTGTACGGCGAGACGTTGAAGATGCCCTGGTGCAGAAGCCCGGCCTTGACGCCCGTCATCAGCTTGGACATGGTGAAGTACTCGGGATATATCGGCCCGGCGGGTTTCTTGGAGTAGCTCGAGTTCCGTGACTCAGCGACCATGTCGAGCAGCCGCTCGCCGTTCTCGAGACCGCCAACATAATCGGACAACGACATGGCCGTCACGCCCTCAGCTTTGGCTTTCCTCAGGCAGTCTTGGTCGTCGCTGAGCATGACGACGGCGGGAAGATTCTTGGCCTTGGTCTGGGCCAGGTGCTCGGCATACCACTTGACCGCCTTGCGCACGGCGCGGTCGTTGCGGTCGTTGACGGTCTCGTTAGCCTCACGATTGACGTAAGTCTCGAGGCGAAAGTCGTTGAAGAAGACATAGAAGCGCTTATCCTCGCTCTTGGTGAGACCGACGAGTCGGTTGTACAGCGGAAGCGACCGATTGCGCAGCTCCTCCAGCACGGTCTGCAGAATGACAACGTCGTAGAAGGCCGAGCTCTGCTCGAAAAGGTCCATGGCATTCAGCAGAGCGTTGGTGTCGGGGACGATATAGTGCCCCTGGGGGAACACCTTTGTTCCCGCGGGCTTGTCGGACAGCACAAATGGTTGAACTAGTGAGCGTCAGCATCGTCTCGCCAAGAATAGAGAGTGAAGGCTCACCATTGTTGGCTGCATCTCTGGGGGCCGTTTGCAAACAGCTTCGGCAAAGCTTGGACGCGCAAGGTATGTCTTGACGCAGGTAGACCTCTCTCACGATCTTCTGAACCTTGCCCTTTCTGGTCGATCGGACGTAGACCTTGCTTGAGATGTTGGCAGCAAAAGGGTCCGCCTCGAACGAACGCTTGAGACTCGTCATTTTCCCCGGATGATTCTATTTCAGCCTCGTCGTTAGAGTGAGTTGGCAATGAAGGCGTTGCGCCGATCGATTTTCGTTTTCGTTTCTTTTTTCCCCGCCCCTTTGGATTGGGGCCTTTGATGATGATGAAAATTGAACCGACATGAGGCGCGGGGCGGCTGACAAACGAATCACGGAGCTCAAGCGGCAGGTATGCCGTCGTTATCGCTTCCGCTATCGCTTATCGATACACGTGATAGTCCTATCTTCGGGTACCGCCTGTGGCGGGCTTCTATCTACCTAGGTAGGTAGGTACGTACACAAGACACCTTATTATCTGCCTACCTACCTACCTAGGCGGGGAGATACCCTAATCGGCCACCCGAACACGGTGGATGGCGTGACCGATGTGTGTCCCAAATTCAAGACCGACCAGCTTCTCTCGATGTTAGTTCAGGTACAAAATCCTATCTGAAGAGGGCTGCCGTTGTCTACGATGACAGCCTCATCGGGCACAAGAAGAGCCTTGTATTGTCGGACGGCGAACTCGGGTGGGGGTGAACCGAAGAAGCTCCATTGCGTGCTTTACCCATGCACAGGACACCGTTCGAGATAGGCGACTGGAACGTGTGGTTTTTGTCTTCCATAAATCATGCTGTAGAAGGTTCAGCCTCGAGAAGTATGTTTTTAACTCCGATGATAGTTCCGAATCACACCAATGCAGAAAGAGACTCAGGCCTCGGTTTATCCGCAAGAAAAGACATGACAGGGCAGGCTGCCGAAAGTTTATTGAGCACCCTGATTAGGTCTCCCGTGTCCGTCCCCGAGAGCACCCACGGTCGCACGGCGTCGTTCCCGATCGTCTGTCGCACCCTCCCCGGTTCTGTTCGTTGCGCACGGCAGGACGTGTGCAACTTCACCAAAGCATATCGTGGGTGACACGGGAAAAGGAAAGGAAAAACCAACGTATCACTTCATCTCATCAATCGGGAAACAATCGTCCGTTTCGCATGGCACCCCGTCTTCGAAGTGTTTGCGTTGCTGACATGTCTCCCCTTGATGCCATAAGAAGAAAAGGAAGAAGACGGGATTCAGCTGTATGCGGGTGGGTAAGCTGGAAGGGGTTGGGGGGTTGGGGGGGGGGGCAAGGGCAGTAGGCAGGAGACACAAAGCCCGAAAACAGGAGAACGGGAGATTATTGCTCTGTACATCCGTGGTACAGCGTAAAGCCTTGCTTACTGAGTTTTCGGATTTGGTTATCAATGGCTTACCTCGCCATGATCTGATTAACGAAGAAGGATTTCAACGGCTCGTCATGTCTGCCCTGCTTGGATCGGCCGCCCCGGTTCCGTGGCCCAAGCGGCCAAGGGCAGCCGCGAGGTCACAGCGGGAGCGGCCCTCTCAAGTTAGGGAGTGTTGCCGACAGCTATGTCCGTACTGTACTCTGTATTCCGTTGTTGTTTTGATCTCTTTGAGTCGGGGGTGGGTGGTGGGATGGCCAGGCTGCCTTTGATAGTGTCCGAGAACTCTTGGCCAGGCGGAAGCGCAGCGTAAAAGCGGTTTCCCTGGCGCAGGGGATGGAACGTCAGTGACCGGCGAAAGGCTGCTGTTTCCCAGCCAAGACATTGCCAGACACCAATCGGCAAGAGTGTCAAAAAGGGGAAACCAGTCATCACTGCGTTCGGGCTTGTTGTTAGACCTTTGGTCAGAAATTTGGCTTCTTCTCGGCCGGGAACGCGGGCTTCCTGCATTACAAGGTTGAGGAAACGTGGGCTTCGCAGGACCCTGAAAACCTTGGGGTCGGGACTCTTGTCCTGCAGTCGCGAATCCAAACATCAGCCGACGAGGTGACGGGAGGCTCGAGATCGAGAACAGCGTCGCATTCTCACCGCACGAGTCACCTGCATGAGAAGCGGCTCCTCACATCGGCTCGTCGTCTGAATAAGCTATGAGCAAGAGTAGTATGGTGTTGGTAAACAGGAACAGAATAGGGATGGGCATAACCCAAGATCATCTGTGCGGAACGGGAACTAAGAAGAAACTGCTATGGCTGGCCAAGCTTGTTTTACAGTGTGTTCATCGTCTGCATCGGGAGCCAGTGAAAGATGTGTCCCTGACGAAACACACCGACACTATCTACTTGTCTCGCTCTCGTGATGTGAAGGCAACTCACAGCAAGGTCCATCGCTGTTGACATGTGGTGTTCCGTCGACCGGTCGTTCCATAGCCATCTTAACCGAAAAGTGGATGCCTGTGTGCCGACGCCGTAGCCCCAAAATCTCGATATCCCTTCCGACTGGCAAGGTGCTGTGTAAGACGTGCCATTCGTCCCAGGAAGCCGGCCACTGACTGGCAAAGAGGCACACCAGTCGCATCGCCGCCTTGTCGGATGGCCCCGAGTCCAACGTGGACCAAGGGTGCCGACGAGGGGCTAGGACGCGTTACACATGTTAAGCATGGCCACCCTCAAGAACAGGCAAAGTACTTGGGGAGGAGGATTTGGTAGGGGCAACTGGGCGTCTGCTGGCTCGTGTCAGGGAGGTGGAAGCGCTTCCGGAGAAAGGAAGCCACGGTGAAAAGTGAACGACGTTGATTGTTGAACAAGTTCGAAACGTGCGGTGGCATCGACATGCTCCCCAGCGGGCTTCCGAGTGTCGAGCAAGGACGAACCGGCCATACCATAATACTGTCCTCTCTACCAACCAACCAGCCAGACCAAGTACTCCGGAAGCGAATCTCAGGGGCCACATGAGCGTTTGGGTGGGTGGGTGTGTGTGTGTGTGTGTGCCTGGCGCTTCACTATCCCGGTGGCTAAACGGGGGCAGAACAGCAGGATGACTTACATATGGGATGGGCTGGGAGTGGGTTGGGTGGTTGTCATGTGTCTCCACAGCGGCTAGTACATTAGTAGGTTTTACTGCTGCGAACGAAAGGAGATTGGGATCGGAAAGGCCTTTCCCCCTTGAATGTGTCCCCGAACAGAAATGAGATGGGCGATGCTCTTCTGCAGTTAAGAGGGAGGGGGGCACGCAGTCAAAAGATGGGGGCGGGAAGGGCCCCTGAGTGGACTGTGAATGCGAATGGATATGGGGGGATTGGGGGGGGACACACCACCCATTCGGAAATGGATGAGCGTTTGCTGCACGAGCGGGTAGCAAGGATCCCAAGGCAGTTCCCGCGGTGCAAAAAAGGAAGGGCAACGGGCCCGGGCCCAGTCGTCACAGTCCTTGTTGATGTGCAGTGCCCCGTTGGCCGTTGATACCTTCTCACGGTCACGATCCTAGCATGGCCGCAGCGGCCTCGCTTGACCTTTTGACCAAGGCCATTTCCATCAGGTGTCTTGTTCCCCCGATGGTATACTTCGTCCTCTGTTTATCGTCCTGTCTGGTTGGTAACAATGTTGGTCCAAGAAAGGGAGCGAGGCCATAAACAGCGGGAAGTTCTGGGGAACGGCGCCAAAACATCGAAGCTTCTTGGGGGGCGGGGGGGAGGGGGGGGGAGACTGGCAACGGTTTCCATCCAGCGCCTCAGCACTCATTCCTCCCCTCCCTACCAAGGTAGCTAGGTACCTACCCCAGACCATTAGGTGCCGCTGCGGCGACGTCCACTGGTTTGACAGCCACCCATTACAGCTAGCAGCAGCATGGGCTCAACACCACCATCGGTCAACCTGGCCATCAGTGCCTGAGGCGAGGGCCCAGACGCAAGGTCCGGCTGCGCGTGCGTATGTTCGTAGATGCGCACGCACAAAATGGGCCATCAAAGGACGAGCCGCGCAGAAACTCGGTGGAACTGCTCTCTCTTGTCTTGGCTCGTACAGGTGGTGAGCCATGTGGCATCGTCTATTTGTTACTGGAACCGGAACGGCGAAGGCGGTAGGTATCAGTGGCATCTTGTCTCTCGATTGCTACCGCGTTCTGTCTGGTACGTCTCGTACAGAAAAAGCAGTGTCGGTATGGAAAGTCACCCAGTCGTGCCGCACTCGACCGCTCCTCGTCCGTTGTCTCGACTGTGGGACAACACCACTTGCATCCTCTTCTTCCATCGCAACGCTCCTTCCTGTGTACGATGTACGATGTAAGTAGGTAGCCTAGCATCAAGCCGTCCCAAAAGGACGGTAAGGAAGCAACACCTACCGCGCTCCCACACGACCACAACGCAATCCTTTCCCCCATCCGGCCAACCAACCCCCAGTCGACCAAGTGCAGGGCCTAGCCATGCTAATAGTCCATCTCAAAGGTGGGGCTTGGTTGAACCCATGATGTATGGCTTGGGTCGTGCGCCGTTGTAAATTTGACTTCGTGAGCCAATCGCACTCGTCTCTGGTCCGTCCTTTCGTCACCGGACTTCCACCATTCACACCCCCTCCATCTTTGCGATTGCTGCTGGCCACCCTCCTATATGTGAGCGTTCGATATCTGCCCTAGACTTCTTGCCAGAAGTCCACATCCATGGAGCTAAGCTTGACCCTTCACACCCCCCCCCTCTCAGGCGAGTTGTTGCCGCCGCCATACCTCATAGTCACGATCCCTAGATGAAGCCTCTAGAGTTCCGTAGGATTCGGTCCCTCGAGTGGCTGGAGACCAGTGGCGGTCTGAAGACGACTCACGTATTGAGTCATATGGTTCCCGTAAGGCGCCTTGGCGCGCACCCCTTCACCACTTGTTCGATCGAGGACCGGTGAGAGGAACGCGTTCTTTGGCGCGATCTTTGACGCGAGTCAACAAAGAAGAGAAAAGAACAGCCAGCAAGACCATTTGCGAAACAAGCGGGGAAATCAGATCAGACTGGAGTCCCGTCCCTCTTGACCTCTAACTAATCCATCGTCTTGGAGAAACTTCTGTTCAGTGGGCGATGTCTTTGCGGAATCCTTCCTCGTTCATGGAGCCACCCACGTTGGGTTGAGACGCATCCACTTAGTGGGGAGGGGGGTGTTTCTGTTTGCCAAACCCGGGTCGCTGTATAGACGCGAGTAAGATGAAGCTTTCTTTGCCCTTTTGCCTCTCAATCTTGCTGCCGTTGAGCAGAGGCAGAGACGAAACTAGTGAGCACTGTCTCTGTGCAAGTGCCATGTTGCGATCTTGTTGCCAACGCCCTTCTCGCACTGCTTGACCGCCGCGCTGCCTGGCGGCGTGGTCCACTTCCATGCCGCCATTATTGATAACCGGCTGCGAGGTAGCTGGCACCCAGTTTCAGCTGTGGCGCATCTTCATATATGGTCCGGGCTGGGATTAATCGAGCGGAGGCCAATCAGAAGTGACCAACGTCGACACCAGAAACGTCCGTGATGCCCGTCAGCGATGGAGGCATGCCCCGCTGTCGCCCGATGAGAGGCGAGGCACGTCGGCAAGAGGCTTTCGCTGCCAGCCAATGCTGCATCAACTCTAAGGACGCCGCTCATTCTTCTTACTTGCACAACCGCCCCTCTAGTATACCATCGCCAAGGTCTCGGATTCGCGCAGATTCTCTGCACTAGCCAGGACGATTTGAATCGCCGTCGGCAATCGCATGCACATATGTGACTTCCCATGGTCAGATCCGTGCCACCATGCCCAACATCCTCAAGGTACTAGGACGGGTATTAGATACTACGTATTCCGCATACCAATCGTCTGTGGGTTAAAACCCGCTGGCGGCCTTTTTTTTCGACGAGACAGGGTGACAGGCAGGTAGAGTCTACCCCTCGGCCCACTTTAATTCCAGCCTCGTTTATTCGTTCCTCATAGACTCGGCGAATTAACCTGTAACCACGAGTTTATCTGTAACCATTAAATGCCTTATACGACTATATATAACCTCACATTTCAATACTAACTAATAACCACTACTCTAAATAACCTTATATTTAGTATATCTCTTTTTTACCTTATTATCTATAATATACCTAATTTTAACGTAGATCTGTTAAGTATAGTAAAAGTCGCTACTAAAAGATATCTCCAAGCACGTTAAGGTAGGTAGACGCGCCAAACCACTAATCTACCTAGCTATGCTACTATTGCTAAGCAGGCTGGGATATCTATATCCCTATTAAAGAAGTATGTTAGCCTGCTGAAGGCAGGTAAGACTCTACCTTCTGGCAAAGGGACTAGACGTCCTCCTAGTCTAACTAATAATGAAGAGAGGAGTATTATCACCTTTAGCTAGATCTTTAAGTCTATGCCTAGTTAAGTAGGCCTAACTAATAAGGGTATTATCCAAGCAGCTAACACCATACGATCCTTCAGGGAGTGCCTAGATAGCCCTATCTATGAGAAGTGGCTTCCTGGCTTCTTCTAGAGGCATCCTAAACTCCAGATAGGGTCTGCTAAGTTTACTAAGGCAAAGAGACTTAAGGCTGAAGCAGATTTATCTTATCTAGAGGACTAGTTCTCTAAATACCAGGCTATGCTTTATAGGTTACATATATCTCTAGACAACCTCTAGAACTTCAATAAGTCCCCCTTTTAAGTTGGATGGATTACAGGTGGTATTAAAGTTATTAGTACTAGGAGGAAGAAATCCTTTAAGCCTATAATATTTAACCTAGGTAATAAGGAGAGCCTTATAGTAGTTAACTATATCTTTACTACTAATGTATTAATACCCTCCTTTTTAATCTTAACTAGTAAGGTTATACTAGAGGATTATAGTACTACTAAACTTTAAGATAAAGTCCTCTTAGTATATAATAAATTAAGGTATAATAACTCTACTCTAGTGGTTATGTAGCTTCGTTACTTTAACACCTAGTTATTTAAACGCAGCACCTCCTTTTTAGTAGAGGGGTATACTCTAAAGTAACATTTTAGCTTTCTAGTATCTATAGGTATAAATATTATCTTTAGCCTTGTTAATAGCCTAGACTTTACTTATTACTAGACTTAAGGGCCTAAGAGATAGAGGCTGTTAGTTATAAATAGATTTTATGCTTATAAGAGTATAAAGTTTATCTACTACTACTACTTCGTTTATATTATCCCCTTCCTCCTACTAGCCTATTGTAGCTACTTCCTTTAGCCTCTAGATGTTAGTATATACTAGTATGTTAAGAAGGTATATTGTAGTATAATTATTAAGGCTATTTAGGGTGCCTAGTTTGTTTTTAATAAGCTACACTTCCTTAGCACATGGGATAAGATCTTTAAGGTAGGATTTATAGACTATAATATTAGGGTTAGATTTGCTAAGTCTAGTTTCTAGCTATGTTGACCTAAAAGGGCCCTTAGGCCTATTAGGGTAAAAAGGGATCTACAGCAACAACCTATGTTCCTAGATGCTATTGCTAAAAACACTATAATACCTTAAAGAGTAAAGCGAAAGCTAGAGATAGCCTAGTAGGATGAATATATAGTAAAACTCCCTTTACAACTCTAGTAGGATATCTATAATGCTAGGGCAGCCCTTGGGGTTAGTATCCTATCCTAGGGTAAGGTTATTAAACGATAGAGGA
>PUHP01000079.1:17662-36191 GCA_006783085.1 Colletotrichum shisoi | reverse complement strand
CTAAAAGATAAGTTAAGATAATAAATAGGGTTATTATAGTTAAGTAGATTAGGGAGTAGTAAGATATATGTATTAATAAGACTGCTGTAGAGGAGATTAATAAGAGTAGTAGAAGGATGAATTAGATGCTAAAGGTATTTTAAGATAAGGCTAAGAAAGGCTAACCTAAACAACAAAAAGGGAAAAGTAAAGCTATTTTACAGCCTTTACTACTAGAGGATTCTTAACTATCCTAGCCAGCAGTTAATCCAGCTACCTTAGATCTTATTACTAAGTAGGATAAAGCATCCTTTAATAAGAAAAAGAGGAAATAGGAGCTAGGCCCATTACTTCGCCATATACCTCATATTACCTAGTAGGCACAGGAGCATCTATACTACCTGTTACTAAAGGAGATGATCCAGTAAGATCCCTTTGTTAATAATGCCTAGGCACCTTTTGATTGCAATAATGACTTTATCCCTCTTAAGGATCCCCTTGCAGAGATGTAGGCTAAGCTAGGAATACCTTCACAGGAGCTAGTACTAGCATCTTTATCTAGGTTGTAGATAAAAGGTAGCAATACTAGTGGCAAGAGTGCCCTTAAGCATGGTATAGAGGAAGTATTCTCCTTATTACTAGGGTTAGTAGTCTTCTAACTTAATAAGAGGACTACTAGTGCCTATACTGCCTTACATATACGTCCCTTTAGCACCTTTAAGGACTTAGGTATAGAGGGAGACTTACAGAGGGATTTACAGAGGGATTCTAGTGGTATTGATTTCGACTAATAGGCCCAGGACTTACAGGAAAGTGATGGATGTGAAGAGAGTAGGATGTCATCACTAACCCTAAATATAGGGACTTTAAACGTTAAGGTACCCCACAGCCGACGTTAGTAGTAGAAAAAAAATACACTATTCGAATTGCAAGAGCTAAAATACCCTACTATAGTATTTATTTATTGTTTGCTTTATATAGGCAATTGTTGTAGTGGAAATAGTCTATTATACTATAGTAAAAGTAATGTTGTTAGTTACAGATAAACTTGTGGTTACAGGTTAATTCGCCGAGTCTATGAGGAACGAATAAACGAGGCTGGAATTAAAGTGGGCCGAGGGGTAATGCTTTGGGACGAGAGCGCGCGCGCGCGAGAGGAGGGGCTCGGTTTTGCAAGACTCCGGCACAACCTAGACCGCGGCGGTCATCGTCTAGCAGCAAATGAAAACCCGCCTGCTTGCTTGGCTGCATCGTCTTGCATGGCTCAAGACCTTGTCCTACCTTACCTTTCCGGCCAACTAATCGCCAACTGACTGCCAAAGCATTATTTCACCTCTTCCTCCCGCTTCAGGACTGCTGAAGACTGCGATAACACATGTGCGTTTGTGTCAGTATAGCACCTTGCAGAAGCTCATCCTCTCATGGGAATCCTTGGAGCCGGCCTCTTCCCCTCCCCTGCTAATGAGCGTCTGTGGCAGTCCCTCCGGCCGCAACGCCTGTGATGACGAAATGTCTCTTGCCTAGCCACCCTAGGCGAGTCTGGCTGGCTCCCTAACATAGCGCGTGATGTGATAAACGGGGTCACTGTGCCCCTTGTCATCGAATAGGGATTTAGTGGCCCGCGTGCAGGAAGTTCTCGAGAGGAAGCCGCGGATAATCGAGGAAATAGGGGCTGCAGGTTGACCTCATCGGAGCCATCCACGACGACGACCTCGTGAGGCCCAATGTATGCCTTGTTGAACCTCTCGCGGCATGAGTTGGCCGAAAGCACTGTTTGCAGCATCGAACCAATCTATCAAGGCCCGGGGCCAGTCACATTTGGTCGAACCGGGTCCCCGCTCGACACATGGTATCAACACCCGAGAAAAAGAGTGAGGGAAAGAAAGAGAGAGGGTTGAGTCTAAATTAGTGTTTTGTCCATGGCGATCAAGAGAGAACACACGAGTCGAGACACAGACGTAGACTGGGGCCGCAAATCATATTCTCTCGTGTAGAATGCGCGTAGACGTGGCCGATGTTTTGCAAAGTCAGACGCTCCTAGAAAGACACGACGTTCGGCTAGCTGGGGCATCTTGGCAGAGACCTTCCTTGGCCCCTCCCATCCGTTTCGCCCGCCTTCAACCGGATTGTCTCTGTCTGCAGGGGTCGTTGTCGATAGCGCGAGCGCCTGTGCTGGGGACGACAAGAACCGTGTCTGTGCGGGAAAGAAAAAAGGGCCCCGAAAGCAACGAGTCAGGCCAAAAGGCTGTCGGGAATTTTCCCGCCTTCACAGCCAACTACTCCTCCATGAGCCCACAGAACCAAGGAATGAATTCGTGCCTCACCTCAGCTGGTGCGTATCGGATACCGAAACCCAGCTGAGCGACGCAATATGTCCACTTGGGCTTGTTGCTCTAGTAGGGATTGTTATTCTTGTATCGGGATGGAATTCGAGTACCTCCTGTCACACAGCCTTCGAGCCGGGACGATGAAGGACCTGTCCAGACGGTCCTGAGATATTGTCAGCCCGAAAGACTCGTCGACGCCGCTGCCTTGCATGGGATCCATTTCCGGCAAGAGCTGGGTTGTCATGTCTAGCTCGACCAACGAAGCCAGTCTGGGAACAGCAGCGAACAAAGTTGAACGATGTCGCTGCCTTAGGGCATGTCAGAACCATCGTCCAGTCTTTTGAAATGGTCTTGGGGTTGTCAAACGGCAGCCTTGCAGAATGTGCTACGAGCATCGAGAGGCGGGAGGGAAAGCTGACCCTGTCCTTTCATCGGCCATTCCAGGCTTTGCGTTGAATGGAAAACAGCGTCTAGGGCATAACACTGTGTTCCAAGATTGGCCGTCTGCATGATGCATCACACGCTGGCTCCTTAGGCTACTGCCTCGCCGTCTGTCGTGCTCTTGTTAGGGAAAGCCTAGAAGGCATGACGCCGCTATTCCAGCTGGAGGTAGCTCCCTCCAGACCGGTGTAGCTCTCTGTCAAAAGGTTGGGCCGTTGTGCCGCCGACTGCAAAGTGAGGAGGTCCTGCAGACCGAATGATTCAGTCATTGCCGCTGGCGCTAGCTAGCATTGGAAGGGGTTTGCTTCAGCTTGAGCCCGAGCTAGTGCCGCAAGACGTCCTCTGGTCGAAATTCCTTACGTTTCTGAAGATGGCGAAGACCTCGGGATATCGGACTTGAATGATATTGACAAGGGTTGCACAGGTATCGTACAGTGTGCCGTAGAAGAGAATCGAAAATTATGTGAAATGTCCTCGGCTTGGGAGGATGGAAGGAAGTCCCGTCCGGTTGAAGCCAAACATGGGTTGCTGTCGTCTGAACCTGGGGTAAAAGCGGCCAGTGAGAGGGATATGTGCTGGCTGGCCTGAGGTCGACTAGAAAATAGCTGAAGACGCTGCTCCCTGCCGGAGAAGCCGGCAAGGGGCGGATGCCCCGGGCCATTTCTCTTGTAAACTTTTTCTGAGGCAGCGCAAGACTCCAGATCTTTTGAGGTATCAGTCGTCGTCCTCTTTTCTCGACATTCAAGTGACTGGCTTCGTCCAACCCTTTTCCCGGGTGCTCTTTTTTCTTCTTTGTCTGCCATATGCATGCCGGGGAGATGGCGTCCCTGTGCTCCACACTGAGTGCTGAGAATAGTGCGGGAGTGTGGGATCATGGATGTGAGGTTCGGGTGATGGGCGTGGTGGTGAGAGGGTGAGAGGGTGGGCTGGAGTGGACTGGGCTGCCACCTGGCCCTCTTCTGATGAGTAGTGATCGCTCCCGCACCTCATCTACGCAGACTAGGGAGCCACTTGGCCGCAGCAATGCTGCCCGCTGCGGGTGCAGCGTCGTGGGACTGGGGCAGGGGCAGTTCTCCGTTATGGCAGCCCCCTGTCGACACGCTGTTTAGGATGTGTGATAGTCCAGGCGGGCCATAGACCATGAAGTATCGCCGAATACTGGGGGAAATTGGCCCGCTCCGGAGGACGACGTACGCTTGTGAGATGGCGCCTCTGGTGCTCGGTATTCAGGTGGGTTGCCCCGGGCGGGCCTCGGTTGGCGTCATCCAAGACTTTGGCCGTCGGGAAAGTCTACTTTAGGCATCCCATGCAGCGAGTATCTCTCCAGAGTCTTGAAAATGGCATGGAACCGCATGGTTCGAGGCATACAAGAGTTAGACCCGAGGGGTGGGGGGAAAAAAGAGGCTTCAGATTCGCCACGCTGAAGCCCATACAGGGAAGCTGACGCCTTGACCATCCGCAGTAAGCCAACGATTTGGAGGGTTAGGAGTCAGCGATAACGAGTGAGAGTCATCTTAAGTGGTCGAGGGCTCCTATACGGGGTAGACAGCGAGATCACGACAGGTCCGTGCCGGACGAGAAAGTAGTCATCGGAAGGCTGTCCAGTGAGGGGACGTAGTCGAGCCAAGTTGTGGTTCTCGTAGAAAGTGGCGTCCGCGTTGGTATAAGCAGTAGTAGCCTTTATTTACAATGAGGACTCTAGACCGACGTGCTGGGTTACGCTGGAGCGCCGGGCAAATATTTGCCGTCCGGAGGTGGGAATTGTCACGAGCGGACCATTGCGGCAAGATGGAGCACTTGAAGTACGGCGAAGGCCAAGAAATGCGAGTCGAGATGTGTGAAGTGACGTTGACTTGGCCCTGTGGAGTCGGTCGCACTGGCCAAAGTAGCCTCGCCGATGTGCAATTGAGAGGAAGGACGTGGGCTCGATGGCAGCATCTAACATACCTTACCTACTTGAATGATATCGTCTTGTGCTTTCCGTGGGGAATTGAAGGTCAGGCGGGTACAGTCCGCATGGCGAGTACGGATAAGTAGCAGGGAGGTGCGTGCCGCCGCCTACCTCCCTCGGTACGTACCTGGGGAGGTACGGTAGGGGCAGGTACCTAGGTAGGTAGGTGGACACAGTACCTGAGCAGGTGCCCCGGGACCTGCCCGAAAAAAGGCACCTGTACTCTGTGCTATAAACCTTGGCTGCTGTCCATTCCATCCCCAGCTTCATTTTCCACGGTCGCTGTCGCGCAGTCTCCACATGCAGGGCAGGCGCGTGGGAAAGCGCGGTTGCTACAGTCTCACCAACCTAGATAAGTTATTTCACGATGGCATCTGCAAGAAGGTAGGTGTGTAATCAGTATTGCTTGCTTTGGTTGACCGGTTAGACCAATGCAGATTGCTAAGTGAAGGAGGTCCAATGCCGCGGATGGCACCAATTTGGAGCCGTCAAGCAGGCACTCACCTATCTATTTTTCTACTTACATACAAACGCTTCACGGTATATGGCCCTTGGATAGTATCAACACTGGTTAAAGGAGATGGCCCAATGCCGCCCGACTCACACAGGAATCCGAAAGCGTTGGTTGCTCTTTGCGCCGCTGCCATCTCAACCTCGGGTAGGTATCATGCGAAATGAATGCGAAACAACAAGGTGCGGACCCGATTCCGAGAACCCCAGTTGAGCTGGGCGCCAGGCGCCAGGCGCCGGGCTGGGCTGTTAATGGCTTCCGCAGCCTGCCATCGTTACCCCTTGCCTCTCTTGCCTCTCGCCACCTAGGTATCTTCGCTATCTTAGGTAGGCACCTAGGCAGATACGTACGGATGTAAAAGACGAGCAAGCAACGGGCCAGCCGTCAGACGGACAGGATAGCCGCAACTAGTCTTGGCAAATGGCTGCTGGCAATAATTCCGAGTTCAAGAGAAACATAGCACGCGTACTCTACTGGCTACTATTCCTACGTCTACTACTTCGCTTCTGCACTTACCTGCTGGCGCCATTGCCCGGGGCATGATATCCCTCTCAGTGTCTTAGGGTCTGTGCCCGCACCCACTACCTACATGGATAATCAGACCCGCTATTTTCGAACTACTCCATTTTGCAGAAAAGGCTGCATGTTGCTCCGTCTTGCTTGAATGCGAATGACATGGTACGATGTATTATTGAGCAGGGGTCGGAGAAGTGGTCAAAGCAAACAGATCAGGGCCTTTAACACGCCTCTTGCGGACTCTCTCCAAAAAGCTGGTCGACTGCCTGCCTGCCTGCCTCTATTCTTTCTGCCTTGGCCCACACAACCTGCGCTTGGGAATAAGGGATCCCGGTGTTTCGTTCCATCCGTTTTGTTACGTACCCAGGTACAAATACCTACTTTTCGTCAGCAACCTCAATTGGAGTTAGATAGGAACCGGCACAAGAAGCGTACAGAAAGAAAACCATCCGGAGGGAGAGGGTTTAGATAAAAAGTGTGAGGCACAAGGGCAAAAAGAGAGTCGCCGGTACAAATAAAAATAAGAGGCTTCCTCAATTTCACCCCGCCCCTCTTCTCTTCCTTCCCGTCCATCCCTCTGTGTCGTCGTTGTAACTTACTTCCTGCTGCTTCCACACCCTCCCAGTTTGTGTGTGTCTGCCCTCCTCTCACCCTTTAGTTATCGACACCCCGCCACATTCTGCTGATCACACCCCTCCCATCGCAGAAAATAAGAAAAACACAGCAGCAGTGCTTCTCGCCACACCCGAACAACGCCGCCCCGCCCGCCGTCGCCGTCGGCGTTCTTCTTTGGCTCTTCTGCGCGTCTTCGGCTTATATTCGTCTAGTCCGTGTTCTCTGTCACTGTCATCATCATCGCTATTGTCGCGGTTGCCGTCGCGGATGTGGTCCTAATTTCATGCACAGGCTCCCATTCCATTGAAATCTGTATCGCGCTGCACGAGGACATCTGCACCTGCCCCTTGACGCCACTACTTCGCTACGTATCTTTTGCTACTGCCGCCATGTGCATGCACCAGCCCATCCTACGAGCCCAGTATCATCTCCTCCTCCTCCTCCTCCTACCCAAGTACTCCTCCCAAATCTCTTCCTAAGCACTCGGCCTGATCGAGCTACTGTCAGTCCCTCTCACACACAATAAAAATACACCCAAGACTTGCCATGCTGCGCGGTATTCGACCTCATTTGGTCCCCGCTGGTATTTCCCGCATCTTGATCCCTTGGCCACCGGCTTTATCAGCCAACTCAGTTCTCTTTGTCCCGGCCAGAGATCCGACATCATCACGGATCAAAGCTAAGGAAACGGAGCATGAGAAGCGAAAAACCACCGAACGGCATCGCGGATTCCAGGACAAAACGCCACCAGAATCTTAACGGCAAAATCTACAAGGCTGCCGCCCGTCTCCTCTGTATCTACCCTAGCCTCTAGGTAGGACACCTCCGACGGCCCTTATTACTTCACCCTCCGTCACATCCCATCCCATCGCATTGCATTGCCTCGCTCCGCCATCACCTTGTCTTGCCTTCCATGTCTACCTAAACCTCGGCCACTTGACCCGGCAGCATTCGCCGTCTCTCGACAAAGTCATCGCCGACCCCCCTATTGTTCGTCATCATACTTGAACGACTCATTCCTCTGCGTCCATCTTGGACACCATCGTTTCCTTCGCTCCATGTCCCCAATTTTTCGCCGAGGCGCGTCTGTTCCACTCGCGCAAACCCCTCCACGGAACGTAAAGAATTCACCCCCCAAAAGGCCGAAGGACGCCCCCCTGCAAGTTGACAAGCGCAAGCATCCGATAAAGCCGCTATAGCCCCAGGTAGCTTTTCTACCTATCTAGGTACCTGACTACCTAGATACCTCCATCGCCCTGCTCACCGTACTTAAGTCTACCTCGTCAGTCAGTCAATCAGGTCCCTGTCGTTGCTGGGTACTTTCTTTGCCTTCGCATACCTGGCGGAACCATCAGAGGGCGGCCACCATCATCCGCCCACCCTCCCTTGGCTTCCTTGCTTTGCCGTTCCCAGTCGCCCACTTCTCTCCGTCCATCCATCATCCATCTGTCCAACACCTTACCACACGGCAGCTTTGCAACCGCCAGCCAACCATCCGCCATCTTCCCTCCTTCACCATCGCGCGCGCGCAAATTCACCTGCGACAGCCTCCATTTCTTTTCCTGCACTCTTCGCGCCATCTTGCTCGTCGCGAACCAGACGATCTCATCCCACCAGTCTCGTCTCCAGTCTGTAAACCCATCACAGTCTGCTCTGCTCTGCCCTTTGTCGCGCCAAAGAAAAGAGACTAAATCGCCACAGGCTCCTCATACTCATCGCGCCTTACAAAGCAACTACGCACAGGCCCTTCCGCCAAAAAGAACCTCGCCGTCGCGCCGCAGACCCCAGAACACAGACCCTACCGACACTCTATTGAGTTCTACGGCTTGGTTGTACCGATGCTGCAACTCGAACTCTTGCATTTCATCTAGAATTCAAAGTTTCTTTAACCATACGCCCCCATACCCAGAGTCACGAAAAAAGGTTCCATTCGATTTCTTCTCAGCTCCGCTCCTCCTACCAGTTATTACTCGACACCTTTCCTGCCAGGGGCATTTCAGAGCTCTGCACCAACCATATGCACGCATAAGCCTGCCCGCCCGGCGCACCCTTCCTCCCCCAAAAGACCCAGCTCTGCCTTCAAAAACAACTCGGCCGGGAGGCAATCCAACTATATCAAGACACGTCTTCGTAGTCCTGATCTTGACGACTTTGCTGGGAGACGTTTGCGCGCTCAATGTACTCCACACAGCCGAACGGAGCTGATAGTGCGACAATCAACCCAGCTGCTCTCAACTCTCCTGGTAAGTTGCTTATTCGCTCTTCAATGCCCCCCTCCCCAATTTCACACCCCCGCCCGCTCGCTCTACCCAGCCTGCCCGCTAGCCGTCATCGCATTCCACTGCGAGGCCCTGTCCGTGTTGGCAATTAATTCTTCTCCACGCGCAACCACTTCCTTCCCTCACCTGCTCAGGGCATGGCTACGACCCGATATGAACCTATTTTCCTGCTACATTATGCTGATGACTTTTTCCATAATCTAGACCTGCTCAACGCAAACACCCGCGGCATCAAAAGAAGCCGCTCGCCAGACAAACTACAGGGAACCGTTTCTGCAGTTGATGCTGGTATGTTCTTGTCCACCGTTCGATCCCGTTATGCTTGTGCTATCTAGCAGTCGCGCGTGTCACCTCCTGCTATCCTTTCCACTGTGCGCAACGCGATACAAGCTAATACTGGTGTCTCCGCTGCAGGTGACTCTAACCCGAGAAAACGTGGAAAATCAATGAAGTCGAGGACATCCGGAAGCATATCCGAATTGACCGGTCAGGCCCAGGCATCATCCAACATGCCTCAAAACATCCCGCCTCCGCAAACCCCCCAGAATCAGAGCGCACCGCTCCCGGGGGGTCAGGCTGTCGCCTACGCGCCCGCGCAGGCTTCACCTCCGCCGAAAACCACCCCTACAAAGACCACCTTGAAGGCTTTGCCTACCGTCAGAGACCATACCACCGATCAACTGAACCCCGCCGGCGACGAATATCTTCCGAGAGAAATTGATGAGTTTGGAGAAAAGAAGGTTATGCCCAACGGCCAGCTCCTCGGCGGCCGCGAATACCGATGCCGAACGTTCTTGGTCCCCAATCGAGGCGATAAACTGTTCATGCTGGCGACCGAGTGCGCGAGGGTACTGGGATACCGAGACTCGTATTTACTCTTCAACAAGAACAGATCGCTTTACAAGATCATCGCCAGCCAGCCCGAGAAGGACGATCTTGTCAGCCAGGAGATCCTCCCCTTTTCTTATCGGTCGAGACAGATTGCCATTGTCACGGCACGATCCATGTTCCGCCAGTTTGGAAGCCGCGTCATTGTCAACGGCAGGAGAGTTCGTGACGACTACTGGGAAACCAAGGCCCGCAAGCAAGGATTCACAGAAGCCGACCCCGCTGGTGAGAAGCGACCCGGAGCGGCCAAGGCTAGGGAGGCCGCAGCCGAGGCACAGAACCAGGTCCTGCTGGGAGGCCCTCACGGCGAAATAGTGTACAGTAACACGCCCAGTCAATTCCCCGGCGCCCCTCAACCCCAAATCGTCCAACCAGGTATGCTTGGAGCGCCAACCGGAACCACGACCAGAATGCCCGTGATAACACTAGGATCAGAGCTCAGTGACAACCGCCCTCGCGACTACAGTGGAATCCTCAAGGGTGGCCCTCGCCAGGAGATCACCGGCCCGGCCTACCAGGACCAGACGCGACCTGCCCAGGTTGGGGAAGTTCACACTCAGGCGCATCACGCCGCCGAGTACAACCGGACACTGAACCAACAGCGAGAGATGCGCGGCGACTACCTCCAGGGCATATGGAGACGGCCGCATGAGCAGCCACAGTCTACCAACCTTACCCAGAACGTTGCCACAAGCGATGCAGCCGTTCCCCCTACGCGTGCGACGCAGTCGCCACACGCATCGACCAGCAACATGCCACAGTCCGGGGTCGTGCCCAACCAAAGTCCCCAGCAGATGATGATGTCCGCCCCGCCGTACTCTCAATCGATACATGCGCAGAACCCAATCAGTCAGGCTCCGATGAGAGGCATGGCCCAACCATCTTCCCAAAAGAACAACAAGTCAACGACTTTGCCCGCAGCAGGGAGTGCGGGCAGCATGCCTCAAGGAGGACAGGGCTATCATTACCCCGGAACCGGCCAAATGTGGCCCCAGACGCAACAGAACCCCCAACAACACAACTATTCGGGATACACGACGCAAGGCCAGCAGTCGCACCAGCAGCCGCCAGCTCCTCAACTCCGCCATGCGAACAGCGGCGTGCAGCCGGCGATGCAGTTTTCGGGAATGCCCGGTATGGGGCAGAGCTACGGGGCTGGCCAAGGGATTTACCCCGCGGATCAAACTCCTCGTCAGTACATGCCTCAGCCGAACCAAGGATCTCCGGCCGTAACACAGGCCTGGTCCAATCAACAGACACCTGCGCAATGGTGGACGAACCAACCTCAATGAAGGCTGCTGCAAGAGGTCAAAACACAACGAGACTGGGTTTTTCTTCTTTTCCGCGCTGCTCTAGCTCTTCAACAGCGTTATGTTATGTCAACATACACTCTTCTTTTTCGTCATCTAAGCGGCGGTGATTCCCTGGCTTTCGCCGGTTCGGCAGACTCGCTGCTGCCCTTCTGAAGGATACCCAAGCATACAATCAGGCGGAGGCTATGTGCTTTTGGGCCACCGGCCTATCAGTCTTCATACAGCATTTTGGCCGAGAAGTTAAGTATGGATAGAGGAGTCGATGGGGGATCCGGGAACACATTGCCTCAGGTCGAGAGGGGATGTTGGCTTCATCACTGTACTGCGTCTTGATTTTCTACCTTTCCTTTTTCTTTGATGTCAGCTGTTCTCTTCTAAGGTTTGGCATCTCGGGAGGATGCATGCATGTTCCGCTTTGGCTGTCGTTCTCCTTTCACACCCTGCTGAATTTCCTCGTCCTCGCCTTCGAACGCTACTTGCTTTTTGACTTGTTGTCTTTGCTTCTTGCTGTTGGCACCAGGGCAACTTTAGATACCGACGCCGTCATCTCGTCGCCGATTTCTTTTGCGCACGTTGTGTTACATAGTTTCTCTCACCCTCTCGAATACGATACCACACGAACGCTTTGTTGACGCGTACTTCCGCCACACTCAACTCGCGACGCTCAGTTACCTGGAACACCGCTGACTACCGAGCGACGTTGACGACCCTCGGCCAGCAATGCCGCTGTCGACAATTTTGTAAATACGGGTTCGAAACCATGTGCAGAGACCAACATATCCCGGCATTGCTTGCTTGACAAGGAGCCGAAGCTTTCATGCTCAAGACTGTGCCGAACGCTCGCAACGACAATGGCATATATGCCGTGGTACCGATCTGGCCCGTGTTGTGCGGCCGGGCGCTTCCCCAACTCGAGGGTAGCGGCATAAATGAAAGAAGTATGAGGGCGGCAAGTTACAATATGGTTTTAAGGTTCATCAACAATCTAGGGTGCACCCTCTTCGAAACTGGCAAGCCCGCATTGACATGGACGAGGAATCTGTTGTCCCTGGAGATTGGTGGTCAAATGATTCTTGGACTTGTTTTATCTTTGTGTCGGCCGACATGGCAGCATCAAAGGAGTTTTTATTTTATTTTTACTTGGGTGGAACATGATGTTGGCAGTCACGTTTGGTTACCAGGAAGGGATTCGGGTAGCGAGCGTTATGACTCGTTGTTTCCATGCCATGGTAACGATGGGCTTCTTGACGTCGGACCGGGGCCAGTTCAATCGGGTACTTGCGAGGTATTGTCCTGTTGGTTGAGATTTGTCTTGTTTTGTTTCGTGGTCCATTGTTTCTGTACACTTGCTTAACGACGATGGACGTCTGTGCTTGCAGAAGCGAGGTCCATTTCGATACATGGCCCCCGATTGAGGATTGTTTTTTTTTTTAGTTTTAGTTTAATGCAGATGCGTTTCTTTTGAAATTCTAACCTGATACGCGCCCCCGTGAAAAGTTGTCTGGGTCTCATTGAGTTGGGACAACTATTTAAAGCAATGACTAGAGTAGCTGGTAACAACCCGCCCCGGAGGATGCATGTGCCATCTGGTCGTTTCCTTAAAGTTTTGTTCCAGGGTGGGAGGATGCAGGGAGGAGGAGCAGAGACTCGGGCTCCCTCGTTATCGGGATGAAAGCAGGCATGTTGTGAGACAGAGGAGGGGTCTGTGTGTCGGTGTATGGTGGTGATCTACGTGGATGGATGTTCCTCGTCACTGATCCGGCCACGCCCCCTCCTGGCGACAACGAGCTGCTGCTGCTTTAATGTACATGTGCAACCTAGATTTCTTTTTTTTCTTCTTTTTTCTCTTTTTTTCCAAACAAACTTCCCTCATCTTTGTCCTTCCTCCCTTGAAGGTTTTTTTCTTTCTTGCACCTCCCCGCCTTGAAAGTGCCATGAAATATTCGCCTTACTAATCTGTTTATTTAGGCACATGTGTATGTTCCTGCTCGGGGAGAGTTGATCTCATGTGCGTTGACGCCTTGGCCGAGGATAATTTAGAGGACGAGGGGCGAATGGCGCAGAGATGGTCGCTTCCATGCAGGAATTACGCTGCTGCTGCTGTTGCTGGACCTGGACCAAGCCTCGGTAAGAGGGGTCGGACTTTTCGTCACAATATTGCTCGGAGAGGTCATCGCAGGCAATTACTCAATTCAGTGGCCTCCACGGGACGTCGCCCTCCGGGTCTCCCAAGGTTCTGACTGAGGGGGAGGGGGTAAAGCAAGCCCGTTAGGCGAGGCGACAATGACGAATGACGACTTGGGATGCATGTGGTGTTCCGGTTTGCTTCGCTTATGAGAATGCAGGATTATAATGCAGTAGCCGGGTGATCCGTAGCGGATGTTGTGTGTAAGTCTGTTTTGCGTGGAGGTAGGTTGGTGTAAGTGTAAAAATGGGCTGGCCCGGCGTAAACGGCCGGGCGAGGGGCGGCTCTTTCGGGGCCGTAAGGGGGATCGAAAACTTGGTAGCGGCTGCAGCAGGTCTTCGGCCATCGTATTAGGCTTACGGGCGCACGCGAGGCCCGAGCGGGAAGCGGAAGTTAGGATGGAGGTGCCTGCCTGTCCAGGGGGATGAGGGCTCAAGAGGCGGGTGAGCGGGTGAGTCTGGAAATCTTGACGATGGTGGTGTTGGAGACGTCGGGTGAGAGGAGGGGGCATCAGAGGATCGGGTCTATCGTGTCCGATTGAGCCTCGGGCGCCGGGGCGTTAGTGGAAAAGGTGACTTACTCCACCACGAGCGTTACTTTATTCCGACATAGCTTCGAGTCTCTGAGCGACGGTTCACAAAGGATATGCTGACGAGAACGCAAAATACAACGAGCCCATGGGCACCGGTGCCTCTCTGATACTTGATGACGACATCAATCCAGCACAGAAACGGAGATGTTGGGATAAACGAAACCATCTTGGGGACCGGGCTCGATGTTGGCTATGGTCTATAATTTGTGACTGAAGCATTCCGTACGCGCTGACGACCCGGGGTCGCTACGCCCATTCAAGCCTGGGGTTATCCCGTTGGACGACAAACAGGATCAACCCCGAAAAGGGGAAGTTGAAGTTGGTGAGGCCGTTGAAATGAGGTTTGTTTTATCAACTTCTTGCGTTTCCAGTATTTTTTTCTTTTTTTGTTGGGAGGGGTGGGGGGGCGGTCTGCGTTCGGGTTTGCAGGTCATGGAAGGTGAAAGAGCATACTTGGAAGACAATGACGGAATCATTTACCCGTTGTGTATCGTCCCTGCAAGTCCTTAGTAGGGGGGTGTGGTTGGACGGGAGATGATGGGGTCGGTGTGAGTGTGTGTTGACGGATGAGATTATCTGCTGGCCTCAACCTCAACCATGTACCTGGTGCCGGCTCGTGCCGGAGCAACAGTTGAAGGAATCGAATATGCTAAATGAACACATCACCGTGAGAGATACACGAAAACATGGGAAGGGCGTTTCGACGGAAAACAAGGAACGATGTAGCGTTCCCACCCATTTCAAAATGTGATGTGTGTGTGTGTGTGTGTGTTAATATACTTTTGAATCTATGGTAATAGGGGTAAGTAAAAGATCCCTATTACGTCCACCCTCCATTACACATCCATGACACAGTCAATCACAGTACATCTTTAATCCTATTCTTTTAGAGTCCAGCCCAGCTAAAAGTCAGAATCTAGTACCATAAGTATGGGGGTGTAGAAAGGGGCGGGTAGAAAATACCTGGTAGGGATCTTTTATTTCGGCTGGATGCCCTGTAGCAACTCCTCAAGTGGGAACTGTGCTGGAAAGGCCCAGGCCCTCTATTCCTCCTTACCCTCCTTCTTGGCGTCTGATGTTGGTATACACTAATATGAAAACGAGCAAGACGATCAAGATCGTATCCTCGCGGTCACGGAGGCTTGTGGTTGCTTGACAGGTGAAAGGAAAGAGGAAAAAAAGCAAAACCTTATGGGATACCTGGCCATTGCTAGCCCTGATAGCCCGATCATCTGGCCGAGCTGGGCTATACATGGAATCATGGCATCACGCCTTGGCCTTTTTTTTTTTTTTTGCTTTTAATTCTGAAAGATGAACGGGAAACGGAGGAAGTGTAGGAGGAGAAGACCAGAGTAAGAAGAAAGAATTGCGCATATTGCTCGAGTTGAGACTGTGGAAAGGTTCCACGTAAACACGCGATGCGGCACGAACGCAAAACGTTCGGGCTTTCGCGGTCGAAGGAGGAGAGGGGGATTGATGACATCGCCGGTTCGGCCGGCGAATTCAAAGCATGCCATTCCACGAACGGCAGGTCTAGCAGGTGTTTGCCGAACCCCCCCCTCTTTCTCCTACTGCTCTGTTTCCGGTGTCCTGGATCGCCATGTCTGATTTGTGTGTTTGTGCGAAAAGGTTACCCACCGTCCACACGGTGACCCTCGCACCCNGAGAGGATAGTAACTCGTCAACATCACCAACTTCAGTGGTGTGTGAGGTTGGTGATGTTGACGAGTTACTATCCTCTCTGGGATAAGCTTTCTGGGAAAGGGGGAGATGGCACACGGCTTTCTCCTGTCTTTCGGTTCGTTTCGCAATGCGATGGATGGTTCGTGAGTGTGTTACACGACAATCGATTCCTACCCTTCCCCCTCGCCCTATCTTTCTACATCCAACTCATCAAAACACATGTCTTTGGTACTATGAACAAGAACTCTGCTCCCGTTTCTCCCTAAAGGGGGGGGGGGGTTAAACTTCTCGGGTGCCGAAGGCGTCTCGGGAAAATCTCCTTTGATAATCATTCAGGGGCCACAGATCCTTGCGAGCCATGAGGCATGTAGAACGCAACAAGAAACCTCTTTACGACGGCTGGGCATTGATGCCCCCTTTTGCGATCTGCCTTTGCAAGAGGAAAAACTGTGTATTATCCGCGAAAAGAAAAAAGAGAAGATGAAAAAGGATCACGGCGTTGTTTTTTTGCTTTCCCATCGTAACCCAAACCAGGGGTTGCCGGCCCCTTCTCTTACAGGGCAAACAAAACCCGAACTTCGTCTCGTACATCTCGTGCTCTTTGCCGAGAAACAGAAAACCATCCCTTTCTCTTTCACCACAGGGGTCGTCCGGGCATAGCCTCCGGCTCCGGCTCCAACCCCGGGGCCGGGGACGCGTAGACGACCAAGAGCGACTGGCTAGTCGCTCTCGTCTCCATCAAGTGCCTCGTCGACGTCGCTGCCATCACCCTTCTCCTCCAGAGCGTCCTGCGTTTCGTCACCGCTTCCCTCCCCTTCCTCGTCGTCGTCTTCCTCGTCGTCGTCTTCCTCCTCCTCGGCCTCTTCCTCTTCATTGTCGTTGTCTTCCTCCTCCTCGGCTTCTTCTTCGGGCTCAGTCTCGCCATCGTCGACATCCTCGCCAACGGTCATGGCAGAGTCGTCTACACGGGCCTTCTTTGCTCGCGGGGCTGTGTCGGAGGATGCTGTCGTCATGGCGCTGTCGTCAGCGTTTGAGAGGAGAGAAGCATCTGCAGCCGCTGCCCCGGCCGCTGCCCCTACTGCGACACCTGCTGCCGCGCTCCCACCCTTCTTGGCAGCAACCTTTTGGCGGTAGTTGGTGCGCTTTGCGGATTGGATTTGGTTGTATTCTAGACATCAGATCAGCACCTTGATCTTGCGCGTACGTATAACCCCAATGAGACGGTGAGCGAGTAGGTGCGGATGCAGGGCTAAGGTAAGCCCAAAAGCAAAAGGAACAGAAAAACGCACTGGCAAACTCTTGCTCTAGGGGCTCACGCAGAAACCCGAACTCAATGTCGTCAAGGGCCTTGAAAACGTCCTCGGCACTGACGGTCTTCTTGTTCGCGTTGACAGTGATTTCATTGGCGCTGTCGGTGAGGGTCCGTCAGTTTCACTGGTCTTTCTGAAGGATGAGATGGAGGAAATAGAGATATCTCTTGGCGAGGTGTTTCGTGAGGCATCACTTGACCATAGGACGACGAGGGGCGGCACGTACTGCGAAGCGAGATAGTTGATGAAAACGGTTGCGCTCTTGCTCATGGCCAGAACGGCATTGGCCTGGATCTGCGTGTTGGGCGGGAGCACGCCCTTTGCCAGCCTCGTGATGATGGACTTGGGCAAGCTCAGGTCCTACAAGCCATGTCAGCCACGAGTCACCACCCACCACTCTTATGACAGTGCAACGTCAGGAGTACCATGGCACAGTCGTCACGAACCTCAATGGTGAGAGCATCCCTATCGGCCTTGGCCATCTTGTCATGCGTCTGGCTTTCCTTCTTCTCCGAGCCCGCATGCAGTACCGTCGTGGTAGTCAGCGGCGTCGACGACGTCGGCCTCACTCCCGCGGCGGAGTCGGGAGTCGACACAGCGACGGCGGGAGGTAGGCTGGATGGCGTCGCGGAGGCCGAGACCGAGACCGAGGCCTTTGTCCTGGGGGCCGCGGATGGTGTGCCCGCCGCACCATTGCTGCTGGTGCTAGCCGCAGTGACCGGTGTGGCTGCGGGGGCCGGGTCTTCGTCCATGACGATGAAGCGTGTGTTGGATACGTCGCTTCGTCGGCTCGCGTCGCTCTTGCGCGGAGGCATTATTGTGTGTCGTCAGGTTGCGAAGTATTACGGATACCAGAGCAGGTAGCAGCCCATGGATTAATGTGGAGACAACTAAGGCCAACCCCTGGAACTTCTTTCTGGGCTGCGCGGGTCTTGCGGGAATTGGGTGAGTATTTGCGTGGGTTGGGTGGATGCTTGCGATTTTTTTGCTTGGGGTTGTCCAGCTGTCGATTATTGGCGGTTCCAATGAGATGATGAAGTTTTCCGCTCTCACGAGAGATGTGGGAGGGGAAAGGAGAATGGGGGGCTAATGTCTCCCGCGGGACGGGTTTCCTTGCCTTCAGGGGCGGGTTTTCTGACTTCGATCAGTTGGATGTCTCATGGGTCGTGAGAAGAATCGTGATGCTTTGTTATCGCGGACGATGCCCAACTTCCGAAGCAGTGGTTGACACTGAGGGGAACTTGGATTTCAGGGCGCGGTGCCGTCGTCGACCTAGCGCGTCCACATCTTGGACGCGACTTGGACCCACCTTACGGGTCAGGACGCGTTAAGTACGTTTGTTGCTCATTCTACCCACAAAACTCCAGTGGCCGCGATAAGTTACTTAGGTTCTATATACAGAACGCAACATGCGCAAATCCGTGTGAGCAAACTCCCGACCTCTCGTTGCATCTCTCGTAACCCATTTCACTTGCTTCTCATCTCACCCAAGTTTTCGGTCTTATTCCTGCCGTGCTCCTCAAGCCGTTCTTTGTGCCACGACTCGACAAGTATCAAAACCTTCACATCCTCAGAAGGGCTCATGACCGACTGGCAGAGCCAGGTCTCGTAATCAGTCCAAGTCCATCTTCTTCGACGCCCTATAGCCATATTTCGACTCTCTCTCTCTCTCTCTCTCAGGGGGGGGGGGGCTGATTCATAAGAAGAGGCGGCTGCATCGGAGCCTGTTGTTGTTTTTCATACCCAATCCATTTCCCTTCGTTTCTTTCGCTCTCTTACGCGTGCCACGACGATGCGTTGCGCACCGCCGTTGGATCGTACTTTGCACACAACCCCGTGGGCCCCTTTTCCTATTTGTCCCAACGTTGTTCGATTTTCTACTCTGTCCTTTGGACGACTCCGTTCAGGTGTTTGGAAGGAGAAGGGGGGGGGGGGGGGG
>PUHP01000079.1:0-17576 GCA_006783085.1 Colletotrichum shisoi | reverse complement strand
GGGGGGGGGGGGGGGGGCGGGCGAAGGCGAATAGCCTTCTTATCGTCGGTCTAGGCAATCCTCAGCGAGTCATGCCGTACGGCGGACGAATAAGGAGGACCACTGCGAGAGCATGCTCCAAATTTCTCAACTTTAACATATCTTGATACACCTACGGGACAGGCATCGACAAGATCAACCCGGAGGTACGTAGAAGACGACGACGACGACCAGGACGCTGTCAATGATGACCAATGTTTCTCGCCAAGCGTATAGGTACGAGGTCGTTTCTTTCTACCCCGCCTCCCCTGTCGTGCCCACGGCACCGCTCCCTGGAGCCCGTCGGCGTTTCAGCACTCCCTCCCGTCATCGTATCCGCTATCCTGGGATGGCAGGTGTCGCAGTTTGGCTCCTTCATCCCCTTCAACGCCCTCGGGGTTGCCGGTTCTTTTTGTCGCCTTCTGGCGGGTGGGAATATACCTGTACTCCCCAGGCTACCGTTTCACGTTTCACCAGCGATCCTGGGCGAGCGGCTTGTCTGCGCCATGGTCGACAACGGCGTCGACCTCGACATGAGACAACGACGCCGCGGCGATGTGGAATAGCTGTCTGTGGGAAACCGATCCCCAAGGCTCACTCTCACACACACGCACGCACACACACGAGCTTCTCGATATAATCGGGTTTCTCTTCTGGAGGCTCCTGGATACAGCCGAGCATTCCGTACTCCGTCTACATCATCGACGCCACGACGACGGACATCACCAATGTAAGTGACATAACGGGAACGGATTGCGCACGAACCCCCCCCCCCCCTTCTGGGACTTGCTACATCTGTTGCGGCTACTGCCATAGTTGGTAAATAGCCCACAGGCCATCTCGTAATTTAGTCACAGGTACCACGACGGCGAAGCAGACAAAATGTCAGATTGTTGCGAGTGGACGTGCTCATTCAATTAAGATCCAGGTCTTGCTAAGGAATAAGTTTCAAGAAGGTAAAATAAAAGGAATTGTCGACGACAGCGCTGCGTCGCAGCTGTAATAGATCGTCCTCGTCAAGTGGGTATATCCATCACCATTCCTAAATGTGGTGCTCCAAGATCCGCGTTCCAGAGACCACAAAGAAAAAGACGTCGTTCCAGACATCGATGCTTCTTGTCCATATGGACATGGTGAAGCGAGTATGCTTTTTCAGCTAAGAACATATGAAAGGGGTTTGACTAGTAGTGACATGCGCACGCAAAGTCTTCGACAACCCCGCGGATGGCATCAGGAAGATGCTCGACAAAAACAGCGGGAAGGAAGCTGCCACTGTCCCGGAACGATCAGACCAGTCTCACACACCACGTCATGATTGTGGTGTCAATGTCGTAAGGGGTTGTGGTAGTAAGCTACCATCTATCGAGGCGTGAATCGGATGCTCAACGGCACCCCGCACACACATTCTCCCAGACCTACGGGAAAGGTGCGAAGGCCGAAACAGATGGAATATTTTGGCGTGTGTCGTATGTTGTCATCTGCAAAGTTTCCGAAATATTGCTGTAGGAATTGAAATGGTTGGGTGAAACGGCTGGTGGAGTCGGGTGGCAAGTCCCTCCTTGAACCAGCGTAGCCACCGCCTCATGTTCCAGTAGTCGGTCCTTGCCTCAACCTACGGCGAGTCCAATTTCTGATTGCCGAAGAAGAGGACGGGGAGAAAGTCCACCCAGATAGAATTCGTCATCTAGTGATAATCTAGGAGGGTTCGAGGAAGACATGTAGACGTGTTGGTGCTTGCCATCTGAGTGCGCAGAGGAGGGCATGTGGTCGTAATGATCTGTAGATGCGCGCGGTGACAGCTCCATATCGGTGTGGTAGCCGTACCAGTGATCGCGTAGAGTACCGACGCTGGCGCTGCTACGGGAGCTTCGATGTCTGCCATGACGAGGGGACAACGGCGGCAGCTTGGATAGCCTCGAGTTTCGGCGTTTCGGAGAAGGGAGGAAGGCAAGGTCACCTTCGATGGTGTCATCCGTGAGGCCAACACGGGCATTAGGGGCTCTTGCGAGGACGGGGGTCTGCGGAATTTCAATGCTCTTCTTGTCCATGCTCCGTTTGTGGTAGATGGAGCGTGAGGTCGTGTCGGTCGAAACGCGAGGTTGGTACTGGCCGTGGTTCTGATAGACGATGACGCTGGCTGGCTTGCGGACTGAGTCAGACGAGCCATGCTTGTTACGCTCGTCGACAACGATTGTCGCGCACTTCTCAATCGTCCGGCAGGCCTTCCAAGACTCAATCTCCTCATCGTCGATGGGCTTGTTACCCCGGCGACTAAACGGGAGGCGGCCATGGCGGTGACGGTAACAGAGGCAAATTGCCCCTATGATGATGACCACACCGAGCACTGAGAATACGCTGCTTAGAGCCACAACGAGGCTTTGGTTGCCATCACTTCCCTGTGAGTTGTTGCCGCCCATGGCGCCGTGCTGGTCCGTCAGTGATGTTGAGCTAGGTGCAGCTGGCGCCAAGAACGTCAGGGTTCTGCTGCCGGCATCAGTCGGCTGAGCAACGGGTGGCACCTGGGTCTGCGGCTTCGACGTCGGTGCTGGAACTACAATGACCACGGGTGCCAGTGAGCTTGACTGAGGCAATCTGGGTGGCGGGCTCGGCTTAGGAAACGGCTGCGGAATGTTGGAAGCAGGCGTGCTCGACTGTGGAACGAATGGCGGAGGAAACGAGCGTATCGGCGTCGGGGAGGAAGTTACTGAAGCAGGTCCAGAGGCTCTTGAAGTAGAAAGTACAGGAACGAATGGCGAAGTTGATGACTTTCCAGCTCCGCCTAGTGCCGTAGTTTCCGGGGTCGGTGGCGGCGGCGACTCTTCACGAGGAGGAGGCGGTGGAGGAGGCTCCTGGGTTGGGATTTCCGGAGTCAGGACTGGGTCCTCCGGTGGTGGCGGGGGCGATGGTTCCTCGTTTTGAGCTTCTGTAAGGTTTCATTAGCTCCATGTTGATATGCCCGAGCAGTATAAGCACAATATGAGAACAAAATGGCCGGAAGCATCGAGCAGGGCAGGCAGCTGTTTCTAGGACTGGGCTCGAAGAGGATCGTGGTCGGAACGAAGTGGCTGATGTATTGAGGTGAGAGGTGGGTGCTTCGTGGTGAGGGTTGTGCCATGCCACACCTTCTCGTCCTCCATTTTTGGGGTTGTTGGGATTCTCGTCCACTCTTCCGGGTCCAAGGACAGGCGCGGCGGGGTCGATTCCAACTCTAGGCTGAGGGTCGATTCCAGGAACTGTGGCAGGGGTTCGCTCAGGACCATTCTTGCCTTTTCCCTTTCCATTTCCCTTGCCTTTACCCTTTCCCTGCCTCTCGCCATCTTCGCTGTTGGCCTGTCGCAACACAAAAGCTCGAGTGGGAAGCGACCGGCCCGAAAATAAGGCCGTGGCCAACAGCATTTTCGTTGTCGACATTTTCCGGGATGGTTCGTCGTGTGTTGTCGTAAGGGCCAGCCCGGTGTGATATTGGATTAAAAAGGGCGGTGCTCAGATCGAGAAGCGGGCCATTGAGTGACTTGCACCGTCCAAACCTCGGGGTGTTTCTTCTTCCAAATCGAACCAAAAGGGCAAACAGACGTACATAAGAGGAAACAGGAAGAATGAAAGGGGGAACAAACAGGTTTGGTCTTGGACCTCTTGGCCAGGTCAAGTCGGGTTCGACGACTCCGGGGTTGGATTGGGAGCCGGTTGATATCAGAGACCTTCGTGAGCGGGAAGACGAAGGGCCGGGGTCTATCGCAAGAGGCTCTCGGAGAACGGGATCAGACAGGAAGACGGACAGCGACGATGGGTTATGTATGAGCCTGCAGCACTGTGCCTGGTTTCTCGGATGCGGCATTTGCGGCAGCACTGACATGGGAACGATGTAAAGATTGGCGGGTGGTAGCACTTTGGACCACCTTTGTAGCCATGCACACACGATGTACGGGCCACACACACATACACACATTCTCTCACACACACACATCTCGCTGAAGACAAGGATCAGAGAGATGGAGTGTGAGAGAGACAAGGGTAGGGACAAGCTGTACAACCGTGCACCCGCTTGGGAACGACGGCATGTGAATAATCCCGCAGGGGAAAAATATGGGACTTTTTCCTTGGGGGGGGAGGGGGGGGCGCGTAAGGACCATGATGCAACATGGTGTGTGCTGGTGTGCGCGTGTGTGAGCGGAGGAGAGAGAAGAGGCTGAGAGAAACTAAGTTGGTAAGTGGGCGGCAGAACGTAGCCTAGGGTATCTAGGAATTGGTGCTGGTCGCAAAGTCCTGTGCCTGGTGTCAGTCGTGTGTTGGTGTCTGTGATCAGGAGGAGTGGTCCGTGAGGAGGGTGAAGAAACGAACCCAGGGCAAAGCACTGCACACAACGAGTCCGATGTGGAGAGGCGGGTCCAGGTGGAGACTTCGGAGGTTGAGATGTGTGTCGGGGTCCATGGACCAGGGGGGGGGGTGAAGACAAGAGGAGTCGCAGCGGCAGCGGCGGTGGCGGTTGTGGTGGTGGTAAAGGAGCAGGAGCAGGAGAAGTACATAACGAACACGCTCCAGGAACAGGAACAGGAACAGGAACAGGGAAGAAAGAGAGGGGTGCGCACGTTTGGGGTGTGGGTATCGTCTTGCGGTACCTGAGCACATGCGAGCTTTCATTGGAGGAGGCGTTGGTGTTTCTAATTTTTGACTTGGACGGATTTAACTGGGCGATGGCGTTGATGGGCGATGGGATTAAGGCGGGATGGATGACCTGAACCTTCTCCTACCTAAGTGGGTGGTGTAGCCAGCCAACCTCCTCAGCCCACGGACGGAACACGCTGCGGCGGCATCGTACATCGTGCTCACTTACGTCAGATACACGCCGGACAAGGTCTGGGACACTTTGGCCACCAACCACCAGGGGGCGATGTTGGCCGTTGTTTCTACGGGTAGCACAATTGCCTTCCAGAAGCCGACAGCGAGAACGAGTCGAGCGGGAGAGCGTGTAACATTCGCAGTTGAAACTAAGCGACCGAGTGTTCGGAGTGTGCTGCTAAGCTCAACCAACGGCAACAGAGCATTTTGGCCAAATCAGCAACGAGCCATGGGCGCGACATGGACCATTATCACTTGTCTACTGTCGGCCTAATCAGGACGTGTGAATACCGGCAGGGGGGCATGTTCTGTTCTTCTCTCTCTCCTGTATATGCCACAGGGCAGACGGACGGGCAGCATGTCGCAGCCTAAACACCCTGATCAGCCCCATCTAGCCGGCCCGAGCCAGTGTTATACGTATCTCGACAATCCACCCGGACAATAAAAGACAAGGCAGACCACACGTACGATGTATGTGACGCTGCCCAAACCGGGACACACCAGAACGGACTTCATGCGCTGGCTGGTGCCATGTGGGTGGACGTTTCTTGAGACCATCAAGAGCCCAGACACAGACGATCGAATAAGGGTCAAGAAGTAGCCCGTCTCAAGACAAAGCTAATGCACCTGCTCAACTAACTACTATGTACTTATACATACTCACTTACATAGTACTCACTAAAGTACGTAGCCAAGGCGGTTCCTCTCAAAGTCACGCAGGTGTGGGAGATGGAGGGGGGACGGTAATAAAACACAGTACAAGTGTTATGCCCAACATTGAACACATCATCACTCACACGCACAAGTACCTTGTAAGTGAACTTCCACATTGAGAAAACGTCAGTCGAAGAATAGTGCAACTTTGCTTTTACTGGGAGGAACGCAGGAAAAGAAACCATGCCGGGTGCGGGACTACGTGTACGTAGATGCTCCGCCCACTGTCAAATAGACATAAGACAAGATACAGAGTATGTATCCAGACACAAGCCAGATAGATATCTTATCCTCCGTAAGAGGGAGATACCGTGTGTACACTACAGAGCGCAGAGTAGTGCATTCGTACAGTCACAATCGGTGCACACCAGGTACAAGCGACTGGGATCAGAATGGAATCACGAATCATGACCCCTGATCCCTGACCGGCCCCATTGGATCGAGCTGGCTGCTGCATGGGACAAGGGCAGCCCCCGGCAGCAACGCGAAAAAAGCACCGCAAAGCTGTGGTGCTATGGCCTTCAGCTATATCCATACACATGTACTCTGTATACGCAGATCGTGCAGATTCCACTATGCAGAACATGGCTACGTAAAGTGCACGCAAAGGGCAGTGTGGACCTTGAGAGGGACCGCCGTAGCCACGTACCTCGGCAAAATGCTGGGTCTCATATTTTGCTGCGGGCGCCACCTGGCCCGGCAATGGTTGGCAGTGGTAGGTACCTTGGGACGGACGGTTCTAATTTGGGTCCCCAGCAGCAAGCGGACCGGGGCAGAGAGTTCGGCAGCGCAGCGCAGGGTGCGAAAAACACGACACAGTCTCCAAGCAGGTTGCTGTGCGAGATTGCGTTCCCAAAACCGACCCTGAGCTTCCAGAAAGAGCAACTACGCAGCCAGTATTGTTGCAAGTCTTGGCCTGTTCGGGTCCAGACAGAGGCTCGTTCAGTTAGCGACGTGGGTAGGTATCCGGTGGAGGAACATAAGGGGGGCGACTTCTGTGAAAGAAGAAGCGGTATGTACCGGACTTACCTATGGAGACCCTGTACACTCTGTACGTTCCCACGAATGCAATGCCACAGCCTGACCTCACTCTCACCATCTCTACTTCCAGCATCCTTGACTCGACTCTCGCCATCGGCCACAGACCTCGACCTGGATGTCGATAACCGGCCATCGCCATTCTTGTATCCGTATCCGTAGGTAGTGTAGGTATTTGCAGATCTTAACCGACCAAGTCCAGAGGCCGTTCCCTAACCTGCGAATGCGTCTACGTACCTGTGCGCTCGCAACCCCTCCGACCGGGCACAAGCCATACAAATCAAATCCACTGGTCTTAGCCACTGACCGTCCGGTAAGCTAAGGTGAAGGCGAAGATGGCCAAGGTGGACCGATGAAGGGACACTCAGCGGAAAGTCAGCACCGACTACGGCCACAACCTGTCTGTGACTGCACGCTTGACCTTTATGGGCCCCAACTGACGGCCTGAGTCATCAGCGACAAAAACACCTTTTTAACCACAAACTTACCAGCAGTTACTGTCTGCTGTAACACCTTGGTCTGTGACTGCACGTTTGCCAACGCAGGGTGCAATTGCAGGTCGCCCTGACCTCTCCTCTCCCCCTTCTCGCTCCGAAGCTGGCCAGGCCAAGGCACGCCCGCTGCGCGAGGCCAGCCAAGCAGGCCATGTCAAATTTTGGCGACTGTCCGGATGCCACGCGGATCCCATCCACACCCCCCTCTATTCTCGCTCGCTTCCATGCAAGCGATTTGTCCCCCTCCCCAGTCGCCACGGCCCCCGTCTCGTTCCCCACAACCTTGCAGCCCGCATCAGTGCAGCGCTGGCCAGTAGTGGTGTTTGGTGGTGGTTGGTGGTCAGGCATGTCGCAGCCATCTGACGAGACACAGCATCAATGACAGCTTGTGCCGTGCTACTCTATTATCGATGCCTGCCAGATAATCACAGAATTGCCCGTATAAGTGGTGTGTCATCTTGAGGCACACCTGCTGCTGCACCTGTGCTGCGCTTGTCCTGCACCGCAGTGAACTGACATACTTTGTTCCGCTTGTTGTCGCCCACGCCACAGCTTGGGGCTACAGACCCTGACAAACGACCAGCGGCCGTATCGATGCCCAGATCTGCTCCTTCGGTAACTGCCTTTGGCATGACACCCGTCGAGGGTCCGGTCTGAGAGGAAGCGACGCTTTTCAACGCGGTTTGTGATCGGCCATCTAAGGCGCCGGCCGCTGGGAAACTGGGACGCCCGAGTCCGACGTGGCACATCCTTTTCCAGGTCCCCCACGTCTCGCGCGCCCGAAGCGGTGAGCGAGTCAAGTCTTGCCGCTGCCACACCACGCCAGCCGATAGCACTAGGCGCCAGTCAGACACTCCAGACACCAAACACTTCAGACACGAACTGGCCCCGAGGCTCGGGCCTGGACTCGAGAAGGATGCCCTGGGATGAGGATGGGATGGCAGTCATCTTTGCTGATGAGGGCGGTGTCAGGTGTGTACCACGAGTCCTACCAGCTACGATGGTTCGCTACGCCGGATCAATAGGTACCCGAACCCTTCTTCTCCAAGCTTTCGGGCCTGGTCGAGCCAGAAAAGACAAAAAGGAACGACGCAACGCGGGGTATTACGCTCCTCATTGTGGTTGCCATTGATTTGCCGGAGCGTAGCACTCACTATCCGGTCTCCTCACCCGGTCTCCTGCAAGGGGCGTGACGCATCACATTCCAGACGGTACTTACTTCCTTCACTCACGCTTCACAAACTCGGACTCGGGCTTGTGCGGATGGAGCTCTGAAATCCGGCCTGCTCCGGGGAACGACTCGGTCTGGCGACCATCCGCTTCCAGGCCATGCAATGTTTCGCCTAGTTCTGCCATGTTTGCCCTCGGACGACTGTGGGTTCAGTGGTTCGTGGGATCGTCCGGCGTGCCATGGCGAGCAGAAGTCTGGGTCGGTACGGAGAACACACAACAACAGCGAATAGGCGTCAGAACGATGACAGCCGGCTTCCAAAGCATGACCACTCATCTCTCGAGCTCCACAATGCGAGGACGCAAGAGGCGGTTCATGTAACCGTAGCCTTGCGGCGAGTACCCAAGTTGGATAAAAATCTCCGTCGACGCTTCGCGACACGAGTGCCCGGTCACAAAAATATCATTCCTAATTATTCATATATCACTTCTCCAGCGGTGCACTGTCGACCATGGTCATGTTCCAGGGTATCTCCATGCTCTTTCTGGGTTATCTCAAATCGTCTTCTTTTGGCAATGTTTTCCTGGTTCAAGACAATCAAAATGAGAGGAAGTCATGTGTTCGAATCTCGCTGAGAGAAGCTGCCTAGATGGCTAGACTGTCTTCGGCCACGGTCCTCTCTGTTTGTTGCGGGCACTAGGGAGTCCCAACAAGGATGCGGCACGGCGCTCGGAAGCTCTCTGTTGAACCTCGGAGTGTTTCCCGTTCAGAAGGAAGACAACGATCAAAACGGAACTAGTTCGTTTGCAACGTCGGTCGAGACGGACCAGGGCCGATCCGTCTTTGAAAGCAGGAAAAGCGAGGAACAACCTCTGATGTGTCGTCGAGTCGCCGTAGTCGAGACAACAGCCATTACACGATCGGCTGTTGAGGCAGTCGCATGCGCTCGAGACTCCTTTTCTCGTCCAATATCAATAAATTCGGGAGTGTTTTTTCTCTTCTTTCTTCTTTTTCTTCATTCGTTGTTGCCCTCCATCTATCGCTATGATTACCCCTGGTACCTTGCATGCGGGGATGCAGCTGCACCGACTCGCACACTGGTCTCGGCGCCCTATCCAGCAAGTGTGCCCACTGCGGCCTCCAGCAGTTCAAAGTACCAAGGTACCTACCTACCTAGGTAGGTTGGTGAGTTGGCTCGCTGGCTGGTTTCGCGCCGTTAGCGATTGGCGGCGGTGTTGCGTCCTTTTTCCTCCTTTTTTCTTCTTTTTCTTCTTCTTCTTCTTCTTCTTTCTTTCTTTCTTTTTCCCCTTCTTTAATCATTTTAGTTAGACTCGATCTAGCTCTACGATCAGATAGCCAACATGATACCATCGAGACATCCCAGGCTCGCTTCTTAATTCCAAACTATATCGTCCATTAGAGCGCGCGCACACACACACACACACACTGGAGCAGATGGAGGGGCAGGTGATCAGTATCATCAAGCCACTCAACATCGAGGACCAAAGGATAGAGACAAGCTACGTTGCATTGACGTGCCCCGCAAACGCCACATGAGCAGTGTGACAATCAGCGCCAGCGCCACGGTTTTCTTCCTATCCGCCCCAAGCCGGTCAGCGGCAACGGTGAGCATCAAAGCTGGTGCAATACTCCTCCTCCTGCACCTCGATATGGCGCTGAGACAGTCTTGTACTCAAGGAAATCAGAGACATGCCTATGGGTACGGTGTGAACGATGACTGGCACCGATCAACGGGTCAACAACGAGCCAGCAAGCCAAGATCACCGTTGGAATGAGGTTGCGGTCACTTGGAAGGTTTGGCCGACACTCTGGAGATGCACTGGTAACTGCTGCGATTTCTACCTCAACGCATGCATATCTTCAAGGTGCGCGGCACTGGCCTGCCGCCATCAACGCCCATGGGGTCGCCAAGATCGGGCACCTCGTTGTGCTGGGAGCAGTCCTCATGCGCCATGCCTCCATGGCCCTTGATGGACGAGGCTCTTGATGAGTCCCGATCCTTTTCATCTTTTCAACCATCACATTCCGGTAAAAACCGAAGCCATGTCGCCGGCCTGTCGGTCTGACCATAAACAGCTTGGTTTGATTGCTTGACAGCGGAAACAAACTGCTCGGCGCAGTCCATATCGGCCTAGTCTCCATCGGAAGAGGTTTCGGATACATTCGGCTTCAGTGGTCAGCTTCGCGCCTGATGTTACCTTGTCCACACAAGCCAAGGAATCTACCCCTCCTCCCGCGACGCTGGCTTTGGTTTCCATCCGGCGGTCTGTCAGCCTTTCAAGTACGGATATCGATTGACCAAAATCGCCATCGAAGAGCCCCCCCCCTCTTTCCTTGATCCCCCTTCCGCCGCCAAATATCGTCCAGACGCCCTCACGGCCAGCGAGGAATTGCGCAAGTGGGCAAAGGAACAGGCATCATGCTTACTCGTGTCACCTTGTGTAAACCAGGCTTTTCCCTCTCGAGGCCTTGGGAAACCTTTTGCCTACTGAGCCAGTTGGTTGACTATGATGGGTACGGAGAATGACCACCCGCGCCATCGCAATGAGGGGCCGGCAACCTTGTCTAGCAATCGTTGGCTCGCGGAAGCGCGTGCATGGCCACCAACCATCTGAACGTACTTACTGTGTACACTACGGAGTATCCGTACAGTTATACGAGATGCAGCCAACGGTCCCAGCAGGAAGTTGCCAAGTTGATTCGGGCTAGGCCCAGCACATCTAAGAAGACGCATGCTGGCATTTGAAGAGAGAGTGAGAGAGAGGGGGGAGATGGTTTCATGGGCGAGTCTCCATTGTGAGGTCTTCTCCGCTATGCTCGGATCAACGCTGCAGGGGGCTCAGTCGGCGTGGGGTCCGTATCGATTACTTGCCGTGCCGGGTCCATAGCCACGTCGTAGTGAGAATTCAAAGGTCCAACCCTGGACGAATCTGGCTGTGGGCCTCGGACAACTGTTCGTTTGTCGACAGGATCATGGAGATGGACGGATGGGGGAGGGGCACTACCACCAGGCCGGCCAACAATTACCTACTCGCACAGCGAGCCCCGGCATCTAGCTGTCAGGTATCAAGAACACCACCACCACCTTACCTTGTGGCTGTCCTTTAGCGGGGGTCGAAGCCATCTGCTGACCATGTTGCGGCTTGGGAAGTGGAGAGCCCGATGATGATGGTGTGCTGCAGTGCCAATTCACCGCTCTTTCACCGGGCCTCGATTCGTTGTCGTCGTCGCAAACTGCATCTTGCGGCCTTTCTCCCTGCGTTAGTATTCCCCTCGCTTGGCCGTCATCGTGGCCTAGCCTTAGCCTAGCCCAGGGAGGAGACGCTGCAGACTTACTGCAAGGGACCGGACAGACGATCATAGTTCTCAGCCCGACGCCGTGCCTTTCGATGGCTACGATATTGACGACACCAGCCGGGGGTGTCGATTGTTCCCCCCTCGTTACAACCTGCAATAGTATTAGACATGACACTTATACCGTGGGTTTTTTTTTCCCCGGTTTTTTTCCCCTCCATATTCTGTACTCGTGCGACCTCAAGAGGGACCGTGTTCGCGACGTAACTCAGTTGCAACTTTCAAGTCGGACTTGGGGATACCATCCGCTTGGTGCGCAGCGATATTACAAGCTAATGACTTACAGCTCTGCAGGCGCATGCGACTACAGGGAGACTCCTCTTGTCTAGATATGTGCTCATGGTGATTGAGGCTGTTTTAAGGTCGGTGTACCACGACACCGTGCAGTACGATCCGATTACTTTCTCGCATCGCTTTGCTCAACTGCAGACTTGAGATCGATCGTACTTGAGACGAGCCGTTTGGTGGGGTTCATCAAAACTTCACAAAACCCTATCCTCCTCAGCGAGTCGACGACATGGCCGCTAGATGATCTACTCGAGGGGTTGGGATAGTCCCTGAATGGATTGTTGATCCCCCAAATTCCGCAACGATCACGCTGGCCGACGGTGGATACCACGCGAGGCATCAAGATACGCCGTAGGTCAGCTTCCCGTCGTCGCAACGGCCTCGAGATCGGCGGACTTCACCGCTTTTTGGGAATGTAAGGGCGTCCGTCCCCAATCGTGGACACGATGTTGTCCGGGCGGGCGGACGGTTTGCAACGGCGCAACCCACGGACGCTCGTTTCCAACGATTCTCGAGGTCCGGCAACCACGGGCCGTCCGCGTGGTGTCGGTGATCGACACTACCAGTGCCCCCAAAAAGCCGCCGTCTGCCTGGTGGAAGATCCGGTGTTTCCAATTCCTTCGTTTCCCGAATTAGACGTTTGCAAGCTTCTAGCTTGGGAACACGGCGCTCGCAGACGCCGGCAGCACGTCCTGATACTGCTATTTCCAACTGGACCGTTATCATTTCGCCGGGAGCACCAGTGGTGCCAGGCGCACAGGAAGCGAATGATCAACGCCCGCTATGACTTCTCCGAATAGACACCCTCACCGTCGGCAGGTAGGTGGTGTTCGACTGCACGTTTGTCTCGGAGGGGTTTGCCGGTTATGTCTTGGTCTGAATCCAGGATCCTGGGCGGGATGGGAGGGAGGCGCTTGCTCGCTCAAAGAAGAAGTCGATCTTGCAATGGGCCATTCGATAAATATGGAGGAAAAAAAACTAAACCTTTCTTTTTCTTTACTAGATGGCTCGTCTCAGTCGAGCTTCTACAGCGGCCACAGGAAATCACGAGTTACACCCTTGACTCGATCATGACTAGGAGCACAAAGTAAACCAAGCGGGAGCGAGCATGGCACCTAACGGCTGGCGTAGGCAATGCCACCACGGCTGGTTCCAGGCGCCCGGAACACAATTAGGTGCCATGCAGGCCTGCTCAATGTGGAGAGAACTATGCAAACGTCTTCAACCGGGCATGGAACCTGGCGATTCTCATCGCTGTCATTCGCTCTGTCCAAGCAGTATGCCTACACGAATGCCACGCTGTCAGGTGGGCGATAATACCTGGCTTCAGGCATCATACTGAGAGCTTGTAGAAGACTACACTGTGCAGTCTCGTGAGATCGTCGGTATGGTAGACAAGATAGCCAGGTGCGTTGTCCGATCATTGGCAATAGAATGGCGCCGTAGCGCAGGGTGGCCTTTGGGTCGATCAAACCCCATGACAATTCCACACAATCAGGACAGTAGTTTCTTTCCCACAAACGCCCTCAATACCGCTCACTACGGGGCTGGATCCATACGTCAGTCAGGCTTTGCTAGCAAACATGCATGGGGTAGGATGCTTGCGGCACATGCTTGCGGACACGATGAAGTCCGGGCCATTATTCGCGTAGAGCTATCATGAGGCCTACGGAGGTGTCTATGTTCTTGGCTGTACTCCCAGGGCCTCGGCCGGAACAGAGGAGGGTGCTGATAACATCGAAGTTTGTTCTCTTCTGAGACCGGAGAACCCTTGAGCAGCGAACGGGGGTTTTTCTTCTTCTTTTAAATTTCGGACGGCATTCTAGGGTCCCCTGACCGAAACGACATCGAGGTGTGGTGTCGTGGACCCCCGCGGAGACCTCGTCCCCGCACTTTCAGCAACCATGAATCCGTGTCGGGAGGTTTGACCTCGATACTTGGGGAATCCTGACTTGGTGTTTTGGTCAATTTGTAAAGAGTCAACATCACGCTGGCAGTCGGACGACCCGGGGCACAACCCCACGTTGGACTCCAGGTTGATTGCCCATGATGTGTACGATGTATTGACGCAGTCTCTGCAACTCAAAATTGTGCACTGCAACCTGTAAGATGGCTCGAGGATCTCTGCCTGTGGCGAACGGCAAGGCTTTCGAGTCATGCAGAATGTCTTGTTTGCTTCCAACCTGAGGCGTTCTTTGGGTTTACTTTCGTCCCAAACAGCAGGAATCAAGGCCAGGCGTTTCTTAGCTGCCTGGTGGGTGTCAAGAGGCCACCGTTGTAATCTGTGTCATCTAATGATCCCTTACGAGCAAGATTTGACACTGGTCTTCTGGCGGCGTTTGCTCGCCGGGTGATCCCGGGCCCAGAAGACCTTTGCCTCATTGTTCATGGGAGTCAGAACACGGACTTCAAGAAAAACCCGCGGCTGCGGCGGATGGAAATCACGAGGCTTATTGCTGGTGCCGGACTTGCTACCGTAGCTGTCCCTGGCAGTTCGAAACGCTGGTCTCGCCGTGAAGTTGCCCCTGGAGGTTTCAAGTGGCGGAGGGTCGCAATCATACTTGTGTGTCCATCTCGAATGCTATGATGCCGTCCCAACAGGCGCGGCGACTTGTTTACAGCCATAGCAGATAGCGTGACAGCTGGATGATGGGTATGTCACGTCGGCCTATCATTGGCCGTCAGTCCATCCCTTTCAGAGTCCCTTGGATGTGTTCATGCCGACTTCTACTGCTGTTTTCTTGATGTTGAAGCACCTCCGAAGGTTGGGACGGCGTCTTGCTTGGGCCAAAACCGGGCTTTTCTGCGTCAAGGTTGTAAGAGCGCCATGGGATGTTGTACCCTGTCCCAGTAATCACACAAGTTCGGCTTGGAACCAACCCTACCTATAGCAACTGTTCTGGAACGCCTGTAGAATCACCTCATCTTGTCCCCTCCGAACGATTGTCATATAATGAAGACTACCTGTACAGGCATGGTCTATGGCCCCAGGCTTTGCGCACAGAGCTTCTCCCGGCCGCAGGAGAGGGAGGACTGGGGGGCGAAGTGCGAAAACGGAAAGGTTGAGTTTGGAGTCACGGGCACTTCGAGAATCAAGAAGAGCTCTGATCTTGCCGAGAACGACATAATAAACAATCTTGTTCGTCTGCAGATCCAGAAGCATCAAGAGACAACCCCCTCCCCCCTCCTTTCTCCTCGACTCGTTACATGCGTGTAGAGCCTGGGCGGATCTCGTTGTTTGGAAACCGCGTTTTGAAAAGCTTAAGTTGGCTACAGTGAAGGGTCATACAACGGCGCGTGATGTGAAGGAGACCGGAGAACTCGAACGAAGTAGGTCACGATGGAGGGCTCCGGTTGTTTCAGCAAGCGAGACTGTCAGGGAGACCAGCACAAGCAGGCAAACCGAACGAGCTGTTTAAAACAGTTGCCGGTACGTTCAAAAAGTGCCCGGTTCTGGGTATCGAACGCCTTCCCCATATAGCCCGGCCGAGCGTGTGTTCTTTCTTAGTGGTCGGCTGTTGCATGTGTCGGGTCAACTGCAAGCGGAGTGTATACTCCCTTGATTGAAACCCCGCATATCCGTGCTTTAAGTTGTTGACTGGCGCAGGACCAGAACCAGAACCAGAACCAGAACCAGAACCAGAACCAGAACCAGAACCAGACACCCCTCCCTTTCAGACGTGACCCTGTGGATTCTTAGTTACTTTGAGACACCTCGTGAGAGAGGAAAACAAACGGCATTGTTTCATTGCCGGAGTAAAGGAGGCGACGGCTGTACCTCTCCAGCTACATGTTGTCGTTCTACGCGTCTCACTAGTTTGATAAGAGGGGTGATTCAGGGACTGATAAGTGGTCTCTTGTGTCCAAAAGCCGAGGGAGGCATACCAGAAGCTAGAGAGCGTCAACCGGGGCGTCTGACATGGAACGAGGGAAGTGTTTGGGACTCAGAATCCGGGAGACGGGTCAGAACTCATTGGTGATTGAAAGAGACCGAGGTTGTCGATCTGGCGCTTTCGGAACGCTGGGTCGACAAGAAGGGGGATGAAGAGGCATGAAAACTTTTGGACTCAGTCCTGCATTAAAATTCAGTGTCAGAGTGACACGGGGGGAAGATCTTTGGCGAGGTTTGACCAAAAGTCGACGAGTCGGCATATTTCTGTGGACTTTTTTGGACTTTTTCGCCTAATCCGACGGATGCTCTTCTCCGACTAGAACGAGAGAGAATGTTGCACGGATGTCTTCCTCTTCATCACTTGGGGTAGAGAAATGTATCCAATGAGCCCCGCAGTGCGGCTTTGGTACTCCGAGGGATGATCTGCCTGTTTCGCCTGCTACGATCGACTGGAGCACGCCGAGCTGACCACCCAACGATCCAACGTCGAACAAACCCTCTCCTCGTCCCTGGAAGAACCAGAGCACCCGAAAGGAGACAAAAGGAAGAAGAAAGCATGGTAAGAGTTTCGTGTCGCCTGGAGGCAGCGTGATACCAGGGACACAGTAGAAAGCAGACGCATGTCCTCTCCTCCGGACACACCTCCTCAACCAGACCCTATCGGTTGTACTTAGAAAAATGAGAGGAAGTAAACAGAGAATCATTCTTCCGTGAGTTCAAAAAATACGGCTCTACCATGGAGGTAAGTTTGTAATACCGTAAGGTGCATACCATTTAATTAGACTGATTCGAACGGACATCACACTTGATATAAGCCTTGTGACAAAGAGATTTGGGAGAAGAGAAGGTTACATGAGATAGAAAAAGAGAAAGGGTGAAATTTTGTACGCTAAGAATTTAAGGGCGGGCATGAGGCCAAGTTGAGGGCTAGTTGAGGCCAATTCTTGTGTGAGGTCAAACTGTCGCCGGGCCAGATCGAGACCGAAGCTGGAGGAGATGGGCATGCCGATTGGCCGCAAGGTCACTGCATTTGTTCCGTTTAGATTCATTTGCGTTAGTTACTTCCATGTGAGCCGATAGAAGTGGTGGACATAGGCGGTAGATGACCCTTTACCTCCTAGGTAGGCAGATATATGAGTACGATGTCCTGTCAGTTGACAGGGGGCGGCTCTTCACGTGTTATATCACTGAAAGGCCCTTGCTCTACAAACTCAGCAGTCCTTCGAAGATGCACAGATTAAATTACGACGGCATGATTGCATGGAATTAAGGATGCCGCGAGGCAGTACAGGCGGAAAAGGTCGAGTTACTCGAGGGCCTTCCCCACGTTACAAGTGACGTTCAAACCTCACACTTCTACCGGAACCAGGCACTTTCTCCATCCCTGAACTGGTTCGACTGCAGGCGGTGGTAATTATTGCTGAGTCGAGGATAGTAGGTGGCACATAGAGTCAACCCATAGACGCAGACACTTCTCGGTCAGGATACGGAAGGGCGGAGTGACGTTGTAGGTCGGTGTTGATGGTGGGGCCGTCGAGCCCCGGTCCCGGGACAACAACACTGCAAGGCCGCTCTCGTGCCCCACCCCACGGGCCAAAAACACGTTGAAAGATGCGCTAATTCACTGACGCGTGACGCCACCCACTGCCAGAAAAAGAGCTTTACTAGGTCTATCACCGCGTGCGCCGTCCCCAACCCACCAACCCATGCTACCTTCTTTAAAGTGCTTGCCCGCAATTCCGCCCCCCCC
>PUHP01000078.1:34207-61035 GCA_006783085.1 Colletotrichum shisoi | reverse complement strand
GCCTTTAATAGGCTTAGTAGCAATACTATGTAAAAAACATAGGGGAAAATGCTGTTGCATTGAGATTTGTACTGTGGGGTAAAAAGTGGGTATGTAGCCTTGCCGCGGTTGATGGGATACTGTTTACTTTTGGTTTTATCGGAGCAACTATACAAGCTCATTGAAGCTCGGCGTGATACAGATTGAGCTCATATCCTGGCTGCAGCTAAGACTTCCAGCCGGTTTCACGCCACCTCGCTCCACCTCATCTCACCCCGAGTCTACTCCGACTTCGCTGGCCTTCGCATTCTCTATCAAGTGCCGTCCAGCCGCAAACGCGTTGCACCATACTCTGTCCTCCAATAGACTGAGAGCGAGAAACCTGCAACAGTGAGCGCAAAGATGGCATTGACTCTCCAAACCGCCATCAATGGCCCCACCAACTCGACGGCTGTCATCGTGCCGTCCAAGTCCAATCCTCTGACTGTTACCTACGGCGACCTGGTCAAGGAGACGTCGGCCTTTCAGCAGAAACTGGCGGCCATCGGTATCACTCGCGGCTCGCCCGTCTCCATCGCGACCGTCAACTCGTACGAGTTCATCGTCTCCTTCCTGGCCGCTTCATGGCAGCGTGGCATCGCCGCGCCCCTGAACCCAGCCTACAAACAGGACGAGTTTGAGTTCTACATCGAGGACGTCAAGTCTGCCATCGTCTTGGTTCCCAAGGGCGCCTATGCTGCTGGTGCTCCCGCCGTCAAGGCTGCGAAGAAGTTCAACGCTGCTGTTGCCGAGACGTACTGGGATGAGTCCAAGAAGGAGGTTGCGCTGGATGTGAAGGACCTGGGCCAGCTCAAAGGCAAGGGGCCCGAGAAGGTATTGAAGGCCGAGGTGGACGACGTCGCCTTGGTGCTGCACACCAGCGGAACAACGTCCAGACCCAAAGTCGTAAGTCACGGTTGCAAACTGAAGCTCGCCAGCTTGGCATGCTAACACAGCCTAGGTTCCTCTGACACACCGCAACCTGACCAGGACGATGAGTGAGTCTGGGTCTGAACTGATGAAGAGGTCCATGGCTGACTCACGCAACCCTCAGAGAACATCCAAAACACCTATCAGCTGACAGATAAGGACCGCACCTTGCTGGTAATGCCTCTTTTCCATGTCCACGGCCTCCTCTGCGGTCTCCTCGCACCCCTGGCCTGCGGCGGCTCCATGGTGGTTCCGTCTAAGTTCTCTGCTACCGAATTCTGGGGAGATTTTGTCGCCCACAAAGCCAACTGGTACACCGCCGTGCCCACCATCCACCAGATCCTCCTCAAGAATCCGGCGCCCAACCCGTTGCCCAACATTCGCTTCATTCGTTCGTGCTCCTCCCCTCTGTCGCCCACCGTCTTCCACCAGCTCGAGGAGACGTACAAGGCCCCCGTCCTCGAGGCCTACGCCATGACCGAGGCCGCCCACCAGATGACCTCCAACCCCCTGCCCCCCTCGAAGCGCAAGCCCGGCACTGTAGGTCTCGGCCAGGGCGTCGACGTGCGCATCCTCGACGACGCAGGCAACGAACTCGCGCAGGGCCAGGAGGGCGAGATCTGCATCCGCGGAGAGAACGTTACCAAGGGCTACCTCAACAACGAGAGCGCCAACGCGTCGTCCTTCACCAAGGGCAGCTTTTTCCGCACGGGCGACCAGGGAAAGAAGGACGAAGATGGCTACATCATCATCACGGGCCGCATCAAGGAGCTCATCAACAAGGGCGGCGAGAAGATCAGCCCCATCGAGCTCGACAATGTCCTCACGCGCCACCCCGCCGTCTCCGAGGCCGTCAGCTTCGCCATCCCCGATGACATGTACGGCCAAGATATCGGTGTGGCTGTTGTGCTTAAGCCGGGACAGCAGCTCAAGGGCGACGACTTGAAGAAGTGGGTGTCGGAAAAGCTGGCCAAGTTCAAGGTTCCCAAGAAGGTCAGTCCTGCCTTTTGCAAATGTTGCGATACGAAGTCGACTGACGGCTGCAGATTTACTTCACAGAGACGATGCCCAAGACAGCCACCGGCAAGATCCAGCGCCGCATCGTTGCCGAGAAGATGCAGCAGCAAGAGGCGCCCAAGGCCAAGTTGTAGACGTCATCAAGCGGTCCACACCAGACCATATCTGTCCATTTAGATGGTGATGTAGGAGTGTTGAACGCTCGTATATTTCCCGACAGACGAGCAGAAAGATTTAGAGCGAGGTTTCGAGTAAGAGTAGAGAGAACTTCGTTTAACACCTAGAAGGAATAGAATAGAGGGACTTCCAATATCTATAAACGCCGGTCACCCAGCATGGGTTTACAAACAATGTAGCAAAACAATGCCTCATGCGTTCCAAAGCAAAGCCGCGTACTTCAGGCCCATAGGCCAAGTCATGAATTCCTGCATCCCAGTCGTTGTCGATCCATTCGCCACCCAGCCGTTGTGCCAGTCAAGCCCGCCGTGCAACGGTGTTCACTACCCAAGCGCCAACTCAAAGAAACCAGCCCGAAGCAGGACGTCTGCAGTCTCCCTTAGTCGTAGTGCCCGCCCTCGTCCTGGTCATCATCATCAAGGTCGGGGTCCTCGCCCTCCTCGGCGTCGTACAGCTTCTTCGGCGGCTGCTGCTCCGCCGGCGACGACCCGGCAGACGTAGTTCTTGGCACGAAGGTCTTGGGCTTGACAGCGTGCGTCTCGACCCAGCACGACGTGCCGTCGGGGGCGTCCCACCGCACGGGGCTGATGTCGTTGGCCGCGACGTCGATGAGGTTGACACCCTGTTCCCGCGCCAGCCTGCGCACCTCGGCGTTGGCGTCAGCGAGGCCGGCGTGGACGCCCAGGACGGTCGTCGTCGAGGAGGGGACGTCGTCGCCAGCGTCGCGGTAGAGGACAAGGGCGACGGCGTGCGGGAACTCGCGGCGTGCGGGCGGGAGGGCGGTGACGGAGGGACCGGGGGTTGCCACGGGGCGCTTCACAGGGGGAGGGGTAGTCTGGACGGCGCTGGTGGCCGAGGCGGTGCGCTTGTGCGCGGATTCGTCCGTGGTGAACATCGGTTTGATTGCCATATGGCTTCTTCCTCTCGGCAGGTGTCTGGTGATGAGGTTGTGAGACTTATGTGAGGAGGGCGGGGCGTGGGTTGATATCGATCAACGTAGGTTTGTTTGTATATTGAGGGGCTCAGTTGTGGTGTATGGATGTATGCAGTTGTGAGATCTCAGTCGGTGAGATAATGTTGGTCAATGGCAGATGGATTGATGCAAGGGAGAAAACCTTATGTGATTTGGTGTAGAGCAGGAGATGATAGATTGATGCAAGATCGTAGGCAACGCTCCAATCGTCCCCTCGAGCGTCCCGAATTCCCCTTATATATTGAAAGAAAAATATCTCGTCCAGTTTTGATGAGTGATTCTATGACTGATATCCGTACCCAGATACAGAACGCCGATGGAGCCTCGCGGTCTGCAGCCGCGCCGCCGTCCGCTTCGCTCTTCCTCGGAGCTGTGCAAGCCGGGCCACACGCACTCCTGACAGCTCCCGTTCTGACCTGACATGGATCGATGGCTGGTGGAGCGCGACGCATCACAAGACAGGCTTATTCTGGGAAAGGGCTTGGCTGGTCCGATGACCGGCACGCGCAGGGCTAGGTCAGCCATGGGCCCGGGACGTTGCGTGACGACATACCACGCTCTGTTGTTCCAAGAAGGGGGGGGAGTGTGTGAGCTGCAGGGGACCACCCCTGGAGCTGAAGGAGCTTCGGGGTTGAGGCTTTGAGCTCGAATGCGCGAAGTGCGTGAACGCTGCGTGGGCCGACTGTAGCCAGCCGGCCCCGCCGTGGGTTCCCGCAGTGTTGGGGCTGCGTGGTTCTAGGTAGTACGGACACCGAGCTCCCAGCTTCCTGGGGCCGGCGGTACCGGAGATATGGGTCTGGGTGACTCAACGAGTTCAACAACCCAAGGCCGGTTTGTTCATCACCCGTTTTGCTCAGACTTCACGATACGCTAGAAAGAGGGGCGGGGTTGCCAAGGTCGACTCTTACTCCTCGATCTCCCTCGTTCCTTGCGCGTAGGTAGTCGACCTGAGCAGATGATTCTTCTTTCCATCCAGCTTCGAATAAACCTAGCCGTCACAAACATCCTCCGACGGGAATCACGTCGCTCCAGCCGTATCTTAACAGTCAGCCCGCCTTATCCATGTTGGCTCTTCCAGAGAGGCCAGGGATGGGGGAAAGAGCCGATGGTTGGGACCATTTTGCACCGTGCTCTCCCATCTCTCGATCTCTTATCTTCGTGAACATCTCCGGTCGACTTGTAACGCGGAGGGATAAGCATACAAAGCAGCGAGACTTTGTGACTGCCAGCTCATAGATGACTCTCACCCACCACGTCTCCCCGCAGTTTCTCATCAGATGCATCCCCTGTAGCGTCTTCGAGGTCCTCCTACCCACTTTCCTCTCTCGTCCGCGGGGCAGCATCGAAGGATTCATCATTCCTTAGGAGTCAGTGAGGGCGTCTTCGTTGGCTCTGCTAGACTGAAGTGGGAAAGAGAAACAGAATGCCCAGCCATGAGCGTCGGGCAGCATCAGTATTTGCAGTCTCCCGTCGCCCTCATTTGATCGGCTCGTGGCTTGGGAGTCGCCCGTGTCGCGAGTCTGCATGAGACTGGCCTGCGCACGCGTGGGGGAGGGAGGTGCATGCCAAAAGTCGATTGAGGCCTTCAAGTCATTGGTAGACGATAGCGAGCCTCCAATATCGAGACAGCGCCCTCTTCTATCTGTATGACTGCCCTATTGCCCTGCATTGTCAACATGCAAAGTTCAGGGAAATAGTGATGGCATCTCGCCACGCAACTTCGGCTTTTCTCCGGTGCACAAGCCGGCGCTTCAGCCTGGGACGGCCCTCCGGATGCCGTGGCATGGCTACCACGTCGACGAAGTCTGAATGGCTCGTCATCATCCCTGACAAACCTGGTTCTCTCGCGACGCGCTTCGCTGTCCGCTCGTATGGCCTGTCTAACCTCTGTATATCCCAACCGGATGCTCACACCAATTGATGGCACGCACCTCAAAGGCGTCGAGCCGTTTCGGGTTTCCGGCGTCTGGAAGATGGGCGGGCCCATGCTGCACGAACTTCCCGCCAACGAAGAGCCTTCGAGTCTCAAAGTCATTGGCAGCACCATTGTATGCGTGGCCGAGTCCAAGGAGGAAATCATGGAGATGCTGAAAAGGGACGTCTATGTCGACAGAGGCGTCTGGGATCTCGAAAGAGTCCAAATGTGGCCTGTGAGCCTGGTCACGGCCATCCTGTGAAATGATGTGACGGACTCTCGTGCGAGCTAACACATCTGAAGTTCCGATGTACTTTCAGAAACCCTTGACTCGGGATGGAATGCCAGGGCACAACCGCACTGCTGTCGGCCGAGGAGCCATCCGATATTTGGCAGAAGCTCGAGCTCAAGCTCCCCGACTGTTGAGAAATAATGTCATTGGTCCATATTTGAATACACTTGAGTTTGCCTCGTCCCGTTTAACCTTTCCCATTAGACTGTGGTCCTGACAGTCCCAGTGGCCAGTTGAGAACCCAAGGCCGACGCAATGCAGCCGCTATTCCGTTTACGCCCCGAAAACCCATTATTCCCGCCCGTCATTAAGCCTCAGCCTGCTCTTCAGCGGCGACCCTGAGCTCATAGTTGAGCTCGAAACACTCAGCCAGAAGTTCACTGACACTACCCTGCCCCTCGGGAATATCGTTGTTGATCATGAATTTTCCGTCCTGGCGCATGTTGTCAATCGAGTGAAGCTGCGACACAGTTAGTCTCGTCTCCTGACCGGTTTCCGGGTTAAAGTAAGGCACCTTCATGCTGTAGGGGTACAGCTCTCTAACGGATTGAACGCCACCGCTGTTCTTCACCTCGATCAGGCATCGCTTCAGCGTTTGCAGCTGATTGTAGATCGGTAGCAGAGCCTCCGATACTGGTTCCGAGGATATCATGAGGGAGTAGATGTAGGCGTAGCTTCTTCTAATAAGGTATAGGAGCGTCTACCAGCGTCAGCCGAGAGTTCCGACACGGATCGGTGGGTTCACTTACACGCTGAACATAGAGTTCAGCAGGCTTGCCTTCATCATCCAGCCAGTTTCCGTTGACTCTGCTCTCGTCGATCTTGTCCAGCTGCCGCTGAAAGTCAAAGAGATCCGCCTCACGCAGAGACCATGCTTGCGTAATAGAGAGTTTCTCAAGCTCATTGCGGATGCGGAATAAAACGTCGTATGTCGGTCGGAAAGAGTCGGGGATCACTCCCTTTCTAAAACCACAAATCAGCAGCATTCTTGGTGGCGAAGGCGCGGTGTTGTACCTATCAAGCACAGTATCAGACCATTGCAGACATTTCTCCAGTAGTGCAGCCATTTCTTCGGCCCCGGCGGGAGCCTTTCCATCCGCCGTAATGAATTTGCCATCCTTGCTCTGTTCATCGATCTCTCGCAATTGAGCTTGAAGCTTTTGTACTTCCGACGACGAGAACTGCGTGGCGTCAGACGTTATTCCGCCTGTCTCAAAACACCAAACCTACCTTGGACCGTGTGTTTGCCAGAGACATGGACCTCAGAATAGAGATCAGCTTCTCGTAGGTCTTCGGCAGTGGATCCTCGAGACGTTCCAACCGCTTTCTGAGATTCGCCAGCGATTTTTCACGGAGCTCCAGCCTGTTAGACAATAGAGTAATAATGTATGGCGAGTATTCGTTCTCGGTGGACTTGACATTATGCGCCAGCTTCGTCAGAGTGTGCGACAGACTCTCCAGGTCTTTGGCCGAGTAAAGATCGACCTCGGTAAGGTGATCCAGCAGTCTCCTAATGGTGGACGTCAAGGCATAGGCGGCCGGAGCCTCGTTGTTTCGACCGATCGTCATGAAGAAGAGCGACAGCAGCTGGAAACAGCTTTCCAGCACCCTGTCCACTGCAGTATGCGGGTTAGCCGTTGACCCCGCACAGTCGCGGCGATAGCGCAATACCTCTGTTCTCCTCCCTTCGATCAGACGATCGACACTCGTTGAGCTGGCGGACCTGCTCGATGGTCTCGTCGTACAGTGGGAGAACATCCTGACTGCGAATGTAGGTGGTGCGGTCCTGCTTCAGTAGCTGCAGTCTATCACGGATCGCGACCAGCTTCTCCAAGATCTCCTTCTCGCGGTCGTCCCGCGGCGGGGGGCAGGTAGGGGTGTCCATTCTGCGTGACGTAATCTACGATGGGCGCTGGTTGCTGGGAGGGTTGTAAAGTAGAAATAAAGGTGACTGGCGACTGTTCGAGATCATGGACGGCCAAGGCATGCACCTCTTGCGTTGAATGTCAATACCCTTGCAGGTCTGCCAATGCTCCAACATTCAACGAAGCACGATAGCGGGGACTAGGAACTCAAAGGTCAGTCCAGTCCGGTTACCGGTCGTGTTCTGCGAGCGGATGAACACGGTAAAAGCGTATTGGTGAGGGTGTCTGTGACAAAGAATGTCTCCCGTGGGATCCGCAGGTAGATATGCGTGGAGGGATGAGTATGTGTAAGGCAAGTGGTGTATTGCGGATGATGCGCGTGGTCGTAAGGTGGCCCAGCTGGTCCGGAATCTGATGGAAGGGGTGTACGTCGACTGCAGCAAGCAAGCAATCAGCGGTGCTTGTGATAAGTAACAGTGTGCTGCAAGCAAGGTGGGGGGTCTGACCCGGTGCTGCCACACCTGTGTTGATGTGGGGCATGACCCAAGTGACTGACGGCAGCGGGGTCAGGTATACCCGGCAGCCCAGGCCGTCGATCTGTAATCCCATTGGCTCGGGCGTTCATCCAATCACAGACACTTCAGAGCGGGACCGTCAGAAAGGCACTTACTTTAGCCGAAAAACCGCCGATTGCAAAATTAGGTCTTGAAAGCCCTGCTAAATTTCGACGGTGGATTGAACTCGCGATTACCATATTGACTGCTCCTTCGACAATCACACTCACCATCCGCGAAGTCAACCTCCAGTCGCAAACGCCCCCCCAAATCAGTCACAATGTCGACCGCCGAGCTCGCTTCTTCCTACGCGGCCCTCATCCTCGCCGATGATGGTGTCGAGATCACTGTGCGTCGCCCCGAGAACACACACACACACCCCGCAACGGAATTGATACGATACAAAATATCCCGGACTCGGACGAATACTAACGATGGTGTTTACTAGGCCGACAAGCTCCAGACTCTGATCAAGGCTGCCAAGATCGAAGACGTTGAGCCCATCTGGACCTCTCTGTTCGCCAAGGTACGACGCGATAATTCTTCCAACGATCCAACGAAGAGCAACGAAGGCTGATTTTGAGGAAACACAGGCTCTTGAGGGCAAGGACGTCAAGGACCTGCTCTCCAACGTCGGTTCCGGTGGCGGCGCTGCTGCCCCCGCTGCCGGTGGTGCTGCCGCTGCCGGTGGTGCCGCTGAGGCTGCCGCTGAGGAGGCACCGAAGGAGGAGGGTACGTTTCATCCGCTTTCCCTTCAACGTTCCACACACTGACACCTAGCTACAGACAAGGAGGAGTCCGACGACGACATGGGATTCGGTCTCTTCGACTAAGCGATTTCCGCGACGATTTCCTTCCCTTTGTAACTTCAACTGCATGGATCCGGGGGTTCTACGATTCGCGCGATCATAAAGGATTGGGTGGAGGCACGATATCCTGCTGCCTGGACAGAGTAGCTCTCATACGGAAATGTGAAGACGCTCTCTACGCGGAGTTCACTGGACATCCTAAAAAAATGAAAGTGGAATTTGGCATGCTTTGAACATACCGGGACATACGCGCGGCGCCTCTGACGTAGTGAGTCGCGTACGTCGACATGATACACCAGCTTAGCTCGAGCAGAAATGTCTTATGATTCAACCCTCGGTGCCTATCTTGCCTAGAGTGACTCATCATCACTTCTGGTCCGTGTCGTGCCAACGCCCTCGGCACAGGCGCAGAGCAATACCCTACGTCATCAGGGTCGAACGCGCCCAATTTATTTATGATTGCTTCAGTGGTTTAGAGGTGTTTAGTCGTATGGGGGGTGTCCTGGACTGACAGTTCGTCCTCTATGTCACTCATGTGTTGGTATTCTCGTCTTGATCATGGTTCTTGACATCCGCATGCCTGTTCCGAGTCCAGGCCTGAAGTGTTTGGCCCGGAGCTGTCCAGTCATACTGCCTTCTGGCTCAATGTTTGTCTTGGCTGCGGACGTGAAACGACTCGATCAGCCATTCAACTGAGTCGGTTTGAAAACTCGGGTATTTATGCGTATTGATCGCCCTTCCTCGTCGAGGAGGGTGTGATCTACCTTGGGTCGCAGTATGCGTGCTTAAATTGAATGTCATTTTGATGCTTAGGCCGGCGGCTAGTGTCAACTTCTTCACTCTTATGTCACACTTTGGCGTTCTTTCCCCTGCCTTCTACATCCCCAACGCCAGCCTGCGCAGCCCTGTACTTCCCGATCGTTATTCCAAACTGGCGCACCTATTTGACGATGAGAACAGCGCTAGGCGTGAGACCAGCCTCCTTCAGGGTCTTGCTGAGATCCATGTGGCCCTCAAACGTCTTCCTCGGGAAAGTGGTCGAGAAGCTCGTAACCTCCAAGCCGTTCTCAGACTGGAGCATCTGCGCCACCTCAAATAGGGTAGTCTCGGCTGGAAGGGTCTTCAGGATGTTGCCGTCCGACGTCTGTAGTCTCAAGCGAGCCTCGTTGTGGTTTGCAGTGGCCTTCGGGATGGAGGGCGCGGCAACGGGACCAGGTGCAAGGGCTCTGCCTTCTCTCGCGGCCTTGGCCTCCTCCGCCTTGCGGCGCCGATCCTCCTTGTCAGCCTCGATCTTGGCCTTGATGCGGCGCTTCGCCTCGAGGTCGTCCTGCTTTTCCTGACGCTTCTTGGCAGCTTCCTTGATCTGCTCCTTGCGCTGCAACTCTTCCTTGGCTTCCTGGCTTTCTTTTGTCGCCTTCATGCGGATTTTCTCGTTGCGCTTGGCTTCCTCCTTGTCCAAGAGGGCCTGCTTGGCCTTTTTCTCCTTGAGCTGCTCACGCAGTTCATCAAGCTTAGCCTTCTTCTGATCATCTGTCAGGGGAGCAATCTCCTCTGTCGACTCCGAGAAGTCAGTGTGGTCCCTGTTAGGTGTCAGCGCACAAGTCCATCGTAAACAGAGTCATGTCTATTTGGATAGGCCTGCACTTGCTTAAGGTTGACACTGAGATAGAACCCCGTTTCGTGCAAGCGAAGCCGGAGGGCACGGCAGGTGGCAAGGGTAAGATAGGATAACTCACGTCTTGGTTGCATGGTAAGAGGCCGTGTCCTGAGATCTGAAGCGTTTGCCACACTCATTGCAAACTAGCGACTTTGCGGTGGCACCGCTCTCGAGAGCATCGATGTTGGCCTGGACTTCACCTGCATCATCGTCGTCGTCCTTTGCAGCAGTGCTGGAGGCAGCAGCAGTGAGCTCATCGAGGGGCTTATCCTGGTTTGCCTCAAGCCATTCAAGTGCTCCATTTACTGTGAAGTTTGTCAGCAAAGCTGTTCTTGAGGTCTGTTTCTGTGACATGAGACGGAACTGACGGTTGCCTGTCTTCTTAACCGCCAGCTCAGCCCGGGCCTTCTCAAAGCCCATGTCGAGCAGCTGATCAAGGTCGGACTGGGTCATCTTGCGTGGCGGGGTTGATGTTTGTTGGTTGTTGAGGCAACGTAGATGACGAACTGCAGCTTGAGGAAGCTTGGTCGTTGAATGAGAAAACGTATGGCGGTGGACGTCTGCTTCTGATAATTAATTCAGAGTCGGGGGGGGGGGGTTGTTGTTGTTGTTGTGAATAAGCGTTGATTTTGGTGTATGCACCGCCAATTATGCAGGAGGTGAGGAAGTGCTGATCTGAGTCGGATTTCTGTTTGGAGACGTCATCTGCAGCCTGTAGGTCTCCGAGTTGTGGATAGAGGGGCTGTTTTCCTTGAAGCAAAGTGGCTGGAGCGCGCGGGAGGGACCGAAAACACGGACGATGGGCCTCTCTCGTTTCTCATCTTATATCCATACATTCATTGATTGCCTTTCCGTTTCCGACTAATACACCTATTCTCTGCTCTGTTGACCCTTCTACATTCTTTGGACAGCGTCTGTAATTTCTCCGTTGGCCAGCCGCGTATTGTTTTCAGTGCTTCTAAGGAAAAAAGAAGAACACAAGAGCAAAGCATTCGTCGTTGTTCGCCAACTCACACCCCCATGCCTCAGCAGCCATCTCGTGTAAAGTACATTTCATCTCGGAGGCCACGAGGAAGTGGTCCCTTGGGTTTCCATTTTTAGTGGACAAACACCCCGGGAGCCGGATTAATCCCCCTGTCCCCAGAGCAGCTTACTAGTGGAGGGCCCCAGCGTGCAACTCCGATTGACCGCCCGCTAGGGGCTAGAGTGCACCTTAATGAAACCTGGCCTGGACTCCTGGACAGGATTGGCGCATCCTCCCTATCCCAATCGAGTCCAGCCCGGGTCGTGCTACTGTTGGTCACCTACGGTAGTGTGTATTACGTCGTGGGCTCTTGCGTGCGAAACACCTGCTTTTACCCTACTACCTTCCTTTACTTCCTTCCTTTCTTCCTTCTTTCCGTCCTTCCGTTCGAACACTTCCAGGAACCTTGACCTTGCCTTACCTTCCTTTTACCCTACAACCCGGCGCCTTTTTCTAATATTGCCCCGCGCGCAACACTCCTTCGACACGTTTCTCTCCTCGCCTTTCATAAATTCTCTTTTCCGATCTATCTGCTTAGGCTAAGGCCTGCGTTGAATGCGCCAAGACCTGCCAGACTCCTCAACCGCATCCTAAGCGTTTGCATCTCCCTCCCGAGCTTCCGCCATGTCCGTCGACATTGAGCCCTCCGAGCTGAGCTTCCGACGTAAGGACTTTCTCTGCGCCATCAATCACGTTGCCTCGCACTCACATTCCCTCCTCTCTCAGGGCCTTTCACCGTCGAAGTCTCTCAGATTCTCCGGATCAAGAACCCGAACCAGACCCCCATCGCCTTCAAGGTACGTCATCGCCCAAGTCCTGGCTCGCCATTTAACTTTCCTCTCACACGATATGCGACCAGGTCAAAACCACCGCCCCGAAGCAGTACGATCCCCTGCACCCCATGCAGGTCCTCGTAGGCGACTGACGACATCTCCAGGTACTGCGTTCGCCCCAACTCGGGTCGTGTCGAGCCTGGACAGGATGTGGAGGTTACCGGTAGGCAGCATGCAATTGCCAGGTGGTCACACGCAACTGACCGCAACAAGTCCTTCTCCAGGCCATGAAGCAGGAGCCATCTCTCGACACCAAATGCCGCGACAAATTCCTCGTCCAGTCCGTTCCCATCACTGCCGATAAGGAGTTCGCAAGTATTGCCAACATTGTGAGAACAGAATCTAAACGAAGCCCGAAAACGTGGCGCATGGGCTAATAAAATTTGGCCAATAGCTCGATCAGACCGACAAGTCTTCTGTCATTGAGAGGAAGATTCGTGTCAACTGGCTTACCGCCGATGACCAGTCGCCCAACCCGCCCAGTGCCTCTGCTGTTACCTCTACCCCGAACCGCCACTCTGTCGTTAACGGCGTACGTCGATACCGGCATTCCGATCGAAACAACCTCGCGCCCATGCTGACAAATAACAGGACAACACTCCCGATGTTTCGAACGTCTACTCTTCCCCTGGCCAAGAAGCTGATCGCTCTGGTAGCCCCAGTGCTTCAGCTGTCCGTCCCTTGACTTCCGACACGAAGGACGACACGGTTTCCGAGAAGGCCCAATCAACAGTCAGCGCCGCGAGCCACGTTGTCGCCAACACAGCCCAGGTCACCTACGAAGAGCTGAAACAAAAGCTTTCCCAGGCCGAAGCCAAGATTGCCAACCTGCAGGATAGCAGTGGTCTACGCCAACGTATCAAGACGGAGAGCGAGAAGCTCCCCAGCACCCAAGAGGCTGCTGCGGCGGTAAGACAGGGAGTTGAGGGTGTATCGGTGCAGATGGTTGCCATCCTGTGTCTCCTCAGCTTCCTGCTTGCTTACTTCTTCTTTTAAACTTGGTAACCCCCGACAAATAACCCTTTCTACGAGCTTTCTATTGGAGGATTTGCGAACAAGAGCTGTAGGGTATCGGAGTGCCTTGGTGTCATTGCCATCACTCTTGTAGGCCCAAAGAAGACAGCATGGCGAGAGGAGGTTTTGACGACGGGGTTTAGCGGATGGAGAACACTCATCCACAACAACCCCGATTTGACATGGAATGGAGTCACAAATTACACATGTAACCATACGGATTCTTTTTGTTCTAACGGCCCGGCGTCCTGGACGCGAAGTAGTTGATTTCAGAAACTGATCTCACCATTTGGCTCTGGCATTTGCAAGTGACAGTGACCCGTACTGACTTGCCCCTCCCTTAAACCCTTTGGCTTTCGCTTCGGGGACTGGTACTGTGACCATGAATAAGAAATGAAAGGGAAGCTTCGAGGATGAGGATAGGTTTTGGGCAAAGTGCTGCAAGTATATGTTTGCATTTGCCCCTTGTTTGTCACTTATACCTTGGTCATATCGCAGTGAAACGGACATCCTCCTCACCGAAAGCTGTGTTCGACCGGTGACATTTCAAGAACTGAGGTCTTGAAGCACCTTTGCTCAGATTTCTAGCAGGCGGGTGGGTATCTAGCAAGACCCTTCTAATGAGCACAGCCCAATGTCTATGTATAGTAAGTGTTCTCGTTCGTCATTGCCACAAAAGCTTCGTACCGACGTGTTCTCGTACCAATAGGCCATTTTATCAACGCCCACTCATGAAACCAAAGGCAAATGAACAACAATTCTTCTTGCGGTTGCTTTTCCATCTTTCTCTCCTACCGAACCCAGCGGGGTTTTTTTTTTCGCGACAAAAATAGTAATTAAGTTGAAAAGGGGGTTTCCTAAGAAATTTACGACTGTATCTAAACTCAAGCCTCAATCTCCTCGCGTGACCATTTTGCGCCGCCACCAACAATGCGGCCGCCCTGCTTCCTCTTGACGCGGGAGGTCATGCCAACGTTCTCGTCGAGGATGAAGCGCCAGATGACATAGGTCCAGCTCTCATGGCGGGGCAGGTCGTCGTAGAATTCCTTGGCGAGCTCACGCAGCTTGGGCAGGCGAGTCCAGGGGACGGCGGGAAAGTCGTGGTGCTCGTTGTGCAGACCGACGTTGTATGTAAGGAAGTTAAGGGGCCCGTAGTAGGAGAAGGTCTCGGGTACGGGGATATTGTTGGCGGCGTCGCGGGCAGCGGCGGGGACGGTCTCATAGACATAGTGCTCGGCGATGAAGTGGCCAGCGACCGGGTGAAGGGAACCGGCGAGGAAGGAGGAGAGAAGGAGGTAGAGGATGGCGTTGAAGCCAAAAGCGGAGTAGAGAGCGAAGTCGAAAGCGAGCTGGACGGCGATGTTGACGTAGTGGACCCAGGTGAAGGTGACGTTGTAGATGAGGGTCGGGCGGATGGCGTAGAAAAAGATCTGGAAGGTGCAGAAGAAGGCCTTGCCAAGGATGGAGTCAAAGAAGACGACCTCGATTGCGGTGGGAAGGTCGGTGTCGAGGCCGTCGACGCCGAGGGACTTGTGGTGGGTGAGGTGATAGGGGCGGAAGGAGGCGCTGTAGGGGACGCCAATGGGAAGGTTGGCGACAATGGCAAAGAGGCGGTTGGCAAGCGGTGAGCGGAAGGCGAGGTTATGGGAAATTTCGTGGATGGCGAGGAAAAGGTTCTGGTTGGCGGTGGCGCCGAAGATGTAGCCGACGAGCCAGAACTTCCAGGAGAAGAAGGGTGTCTCGCTGAGGTACCAGGCCAAAAAGATCTGCATCGCGACGACGCCGGCGACGACGTACTTTGTCAGGGGCTCCGGCCCGCAGAGCTTCGTGACCTGTTGGAGGAGGGGGATAGTCAGTTGCCTGCAGACGCTACGGCGACCTATTGGCCTGCCAGGGGAGGTTATGAGAAGACGGTACCTCGGGGTGAGCCTTGATGATGGCGAGGCGGCGGGTTCGGTGCGGCTCCTCGGTGTAGGTCCAGAAGAAGTCTTTCTCGGCGGACGGCGCGTCGGTCTTCAGCTTACCGGCGGCGGCGCCATCTGCAGCGGGCGCGGCGGTGGACTTGCGCTTGGACGCCGCTGTCACGGTTTCGGCGCCGGATGAGGCCATTGACGCAATTTGGTAGAGAGGTTTGTTGTCTGGTGTATCCTCGTTTTTGCGCGGGGGTGTAGAGAGCGCGTAAGTACAGAGAGATGGCGCAGTTGTTTTTTTCCCGGCAGGAAAGGAGTGGAATATATCTGTCCTGAGTGGAGGGGGGCGAATGGGACGAGGTAAAACGAGAGTCCGTCACTGCTCTGGATCCTTAATATGGATTTAAATATAAAGACAAGAGATCAGATGGAAGAGGGCGCCCGTGGAAGAAAACGACAGTGTTGACCCTGTGCGCTTTTCCAGTACGAAAGAGAGATTGTTGTGTATTTCGCCCTCTGCACGCAAGCGAATCGAGTGTTGTCGGGAAGATGATCACGCCTCGAAAATGGCAAATCTCCTGATGGCGGGCTGTTTTAGGGGATGGAGGGGCTTGGGTGGCACTGGGGGAGACGAAGGGGTTCGATATGTAGTAAAAGCGGTGTAGTACAGGGTAGAAGGGGTAAGTTTTTATGCCCCCTAACGAGTTTACCACCTCTACCACCTTATGACTTGTGGAGTTACAGTACACCTTCCATCCTTTTCTCTTGCTAACAGATCAGAAGTACTGCAGATGCCGGCTAAGCCCAAATTAGTAGGGGGGCTAGATGGAAAGTACCTAAGCAAGGGTAAATGACTTCAGCCGGATACTGTCGTAAAGGTCTCCTCTGCAGGACTACAGCTATCTACTGAGGTACGTTGCAAGGGGGTCCCTCTTAAGGTCGCACAGGTACACGAAAAACACGGTAATAAAAAAACACAGTATAAGTGTTAACACTGAACACAACAGCTATCTACAACCTGTGGCGCAGCGGGTATCAGTGGGGGAAGACGTGGGGCAGGATCCCTTGCCCCGCTGTGGCCAGTCGTTCAGGCGGCCACACGTTGCTGCGTTTCTGGTTGGTTGCATGGTTGCACAAGGTACAAGGTGGCAGAAACCCAGAATGAGAATTGAGATGCAGCCGGGGTGCTACTTGCGCTGTAAATTTTCTTGGTCGGGGAAGAATTGGGGAAGCTGGAAAGAACTATTGCCCACCCACCAATTATGTTTTCGGGCGTGTTCGGGAGCGAGATGAAGAACATGGCCCATTTCACACCGCAATGGCTTCTTAGGTAGATCTGAGTGCTGGTTTTCGTTTTCGTCGCTCCGGCGGCGGCGCTTGGCATCACCCGACGCTGTTGGAGAGGGCTGCGAAAACATGAGCTACTCCCGGTGTATTTGTGGTCTTTTAGCTTCGTATGCATGCATTCCGTGCCTTGCGTGTTGCGTCTGATCAAATATGGTTACGTTGTGCTTCACATCGTGCGAGGGCGTTTTCATGATCATTTGTTCACATGCAAACTTCCGTGTTGTTGCTGTCCTAGTTGATTAAGTGAGCCACGGGCCACTGTACACATGATTGCACCTCATGCCTTTATTATCATCAGGATCGAAAACGCAAGACACAGCCCAAGTCTGTTGGTATACCCGCCATTTTGATCTGTCAATGTCCAAGGAAATCGCACCTTTCCGTGCCTTGTGAACTTCCATCGCTAAGAGTCATGAGCTGCAACGAGGGCATGCTGTGAATGTTCAGAGTGGCCCGTTAATGATCCTATCTTTGCAAGTCCATCAACCTGTTACTCGACCTACATGTCACAACCTGCCAGTAGTCTCAACGCAACGTTCCAGCGAGTGCGTATTCGTCCTACTTATGACCCGCCTCGGTCCCCTTTCCAGGAGGGATGCTGCCAGCTGGCCAAGCCTGAATACCAGGGGCACGAGTAGCCCAGACAACCGCCTGTACCTGAAGTGTAAGTGGCTCCGGGATGAGTCGAACCCAGTGCTGGTCCTCGGCCGAGTTCTTCAACGTCGCCAAGGCCACCCAGAGCACCCGATTGAGCCCGCAATTACACGATGGGAGCAAGGCAACGGCGTCAAATATTTTCCTATTCGCCGTATACACCTAAGAAGTCATGTCGAAATCGCACGTATACGAACAATTGATGATGAGCAGATCTGAACTTCGTCTGTAAGCTAGGCGACAGCTGTTGATAACTGTATCTACAGACCTGTAGGAACGGCCAGACGGTGTCTCCTCCACTGTATGTAAGTGATACATGGACACGGCACTCGCTGGTGGTAAGTAAAGTACCCGTTTGCACTTGAAGAACTTGACATAGTTGGCAACGTTACATCCGGGCATTCGCTACCAAGAGACATCATCCACGAAGCTATGGTTGACGACTGAAGAAACACGCGCCATTGTGAAAAAAATGGTTTCGAATGCTTGCATTAGCGAACAAGGAAACCGTTGGCTGTCAGGGTCGACGCCACTCGAGCGATCGGCCGGTCAAACTATATTACTCCGATCACGGATAAGGTCTCGCAGGACTACACCAAGCTCCTTGAAAGCCAGGTTTTCACTTTGCATATGTCGCAAGGCGTATATGCCACAATTGCAGCTTCGCAATTATGGATCCACTTTTGTGTCTCCGTGCCTCATTCTCATTCGCCACAGCATACTTGTTTGGCGTTGTTCTGCCTGTCGTACGTACGACCACTCGAATCTGCTCTGAGAAAAGGGGGCCGTATGTCTGTGTGCATGTCACGTATTCTGCCTTAATTTGCGTGAGAAGTAAAGTTGCTGCTGAGGGTATTTCCTCATCGATCGGACCAGAGGTGATATTCCTCTGTGAACACACGCGTTTCGGGGGAGCGACATCGGCGCTTACCCGGGCGGCGGCTGAGATTCCTCTCTCTGCTTCTCATGTTCGATCGATTCTGGCCCCCCAATGCATCATTCTTCTAGCTCTGTTGGTCGTCTGTACTTGTGCATAGTCCGTATTGAGAGAAGGGCCTTTTCCTATGCTTCGCTGACCGCCCGACCTTACCAAGTTCGCATAACCATGAGAAGTGAAATGAAACCCAGAATCAAGACGACTGATGTCGTGTGCAAGAGACAGAGGTGAGCTGTTGACAGGGACGCGGTCTCCGCCCTCAGTCGGGGTTTGCTCCGAGACAGTCCCCGTCAAGGAAGCCATCCTTAAGAGTACTAGTGGCTGCAGTACATTATCGTCAAGTCCGAGTTTGCCGTCGAATTTGGGCTGAAGGATGCAGAGGGGGTTAAGGTGTTCAGGTGACCTGCGGTGGCTGTTCAATCGTGATGCCAAAGGAGGGTTAGGTGAGGTTGAAGCAGAGACACTGTAAGGAGGGGAGGTCTGTGATTGGCTGTCACATGCAGACAACTTGGAGCTTGACTTATTTGGATGGAGAAGCAGAGGGGGGGCCAAGGGCAGGGATGATATCAGACGGGCCTAGAATTGCACCAACTCGAGAAGTGGAGGGCTGTAGTTTACTGTAGCTGCAAGGGCGCCTCTGGAAGAAACTGCGACGATGGAATGACCGCTGCAATACGTCCAGGCTGTGTCGTCGTCGTTTGGCAGCCAGATTCCATAAACGGCCCCCCTCGAAGGAAGGCCGTTATCCGAGGCCGAGTTGAAAGAGACTGCGATAGGGGCACGGGACCTGGGAGCTATCTCCATGCCCACCAACGCCGATATTTTTCTTCTTCTCTCTGCCTATCATGCATGTGCGTCACATGCCGCCTGTGGCCTCATGTATTGCAGATCATGGTCTCATTGCTGCCTCCCCAGCATATACAGTATGTAAGAACACCGGCCATTTGTCCTTATTGTCTGCAGGGTCTGAAGAAAGAAACGGACAATAAAGGGGGAAGGAAGGGAAGCAGAACAAGAAAGCTTTGACACTACGCAGCTTCACCGCCCACAAGCCTAAAGTGCTTACATCCTTGGGCGTTGGGGGGGAGGAAGTCCTTTGTCCACTAGGTAGCAGACGGTGCCACGTGAAGATAAGAACTAGGCAAGAGCAGCCGCCTAAAACGATAAGCCCGAGCTCCAATCCTTGGGTCCGCTTCCTGCCACCTCGCCCAAAAATTCCCCGTTGAATTTAATCACCCAATGCGAACCTTCCTCCGGACAACAGTACAACCAGCAACCACGCTCTTTCTCCCACGAGCATCTGCCATCCTTACACAACAACGGCTTTCTTTCCAGATATTGGACCACCTGATTCGACCATTTATTCTACTGCTGGCCTCGACCGCCGAAACGAGACGATATACCTTGGCCTCGATAGCAACCTTCAGCCTGCCCTCAGTCCCCTCGCCATCTCTCCTCCACCACCAACCCAAGTCCGGCCCTCTCAAGGACTGCAGCAAACCCACGACGGCCTCTCTCTCTCTCGCTCCTTGTTTGACCTCCCTCGACCCGCCGAGCCGTCCAAGGTGGCCGGCCATCGCCAGAAACAAACCCCTCTGTCGGCGCGGCTCCAGCAAGCCAGCTCGTCGCGCCGATGTGGTGGTTCCTCCGAATCCTCACCAGTGCCATCTTCCTGCTAAGCATAGTGCTTTCCATCCCCGTCGCGTTCGATGTCGGCGGCAGGGATAGTGGCCTGGCATACAGTCTTGCTCTCTGCAGCTTCTACTTTATCTACTCGGCCATCGCCGTCGTCACCCCCGCCGAGTCGCGCGTCCGATGGGCCATATCCGTCATCCTCCGTCTCTCGCAATGGATCGTCATTCCGGGCCTGCTGATCTGGGCCCTCGGCCGCTTCGCCGTTGACGCCGGCGCTACCAACTGGGTTGAGCGCACGTTACAGGGCATCACGGCCTCCAAATCGACGTCATGGGGCGAGTGGGTGTTTGGCGAGGGCGGTGTTATCGAGACCATTACCTTAGGTGGCTGGGATAAGACTTTAAGGTACTCGAGTCCGGTATTTCAGCTTCTTGAGGGGTTTTGCACCTTGCTCGTCATTCAGGCCGCAGGACAGATCACGAAGTGGCTGGTCAATAGAGGGCGAAGTGACACTTGGATTGTACGTTGAAACCCCTCCCTGTGCCCCCAACGTACGGAGCAAGACCCAAAACGTCACCAACAACCTGGTGATAGTAGGGCCGTGCGAACGTTGGAACTACCAGGCACTGTTGCGACCGACTTGCTAACAAATGTCGCAGATCATCCTGCTCGTCATCTCCGGCAGCGTGCTTGCGAGCGCCGTCTACTTCCTCTGGCGCGTCGCCCACTTCCCCTACGTCGACAACTCCGATGCGATCCTGATCGGTGTCACCATGACTTCGGCCTTCTTCCTCTGCGCGTATGGAATCGGCAGTGGCCGCGGAAACCCCGTCGAGTCGTCGCTTCTCTTCGCCTACGTCGTCCTCTGCGTCTATCAAATCTTCACTGATTACCTTCCCTCCGAATCCACCGAGGCGGACCAACACCAGTCGTCTCAGCCCGACTTCCCGCCTCTGCCGCCCATCATCATGGCATCGTACTCGACCCTCCTTCACATGCTCGGTTCTCTTCCTTACGCTGTCCACTCGTCTCTCAGTCTTCTCTACGCCGCTTTCCAGACCATCACCCCATCCGTCATCATTTCGCTTACTTTCCGACTTCTCGTCTTCTATTGCGCTACCCGCATCATCCCTGCGGTCCGCGAATCTGGGGCTAGGGCTCTCATGGAAGAGCCGTATCTTGAGGAGTCGGACGCAGCCAACTGGCTCATTGGAACCATCACTTACTTCTCGCCGTCGATTCTGATTGCCATGTACACAAGCTTGCTTCTGCAGCATTTCTCGACCAACGAAGGACCGGATGGTTGGACTCTTAGAGGAGGCGACCCAGGCGGGAGCGTCTGGCGCTGGACGAATGTGGCTGCGACAATGTCCCTTTACGCGGTCGAACTCTACTTGGGCAACGAAGACCACGACAGTGGTCTGACAAACCATTGGAAAATGGATTGAGCGCGAAACCATCCAGCATTTGCGAAGCGGTTACAGTATCTACGCCACGAAGGCAGAAGTGGCTACCTGCGTTACAGGAAGACTTACTGAACATCGCTTGTTCGAGCAGGCCAACCAACAAAATTGACGGGTCAATGTACATAGGTCGCAACGACAGGACTACAGGGGCAGGCACGGAAGGGGAATAGGAAAGGCACAGAAATACGGCGTTTCGGGGGATTGAAGAGTCTGCATGCTCGAATGGCGACTCTTTTACTGCGTATTCTGCGGAACGGCTTCAAGTGACTTTGACGACAAAGGCGGCTCAATAGTTCGTGCTGCCACTGCTTAGGCATCTCCATATCACATTAGGAAACTTATCTTTTAAATTGATTGCCTTGGAAATCATTTCTGCTTGTGTTCTCCGCTCTCCGTTCTGAAGCCTGTCTCGACCAAAGTATTATGAACGAAACGAGAGGGTCCAACTGGCTTGGGGGGATCGGATCAATCCTCGACACGACGGTCGCTGAGGCTGTAACAGGATGAAGTTAAAAGTCGGGATGGGTTCAGAGCTGCTCGGGAATAACGCCGCTCGCACCCACTTTGACGGCACTCGACTCCGTCGCAGCATCGTCTTTTCTGGGCCCTCGGCAACGTCGTGCCCGCCCTCTCACTTACACCTAACCTAGACTTCTTCACCCACCCACCTCCTACCCCATCAATCCATCAACTCACCGTAAAACCTTTCGTCGTCGCTAGCTGCGTGTTTCCTTCTGGGCGTCATAAGAATACAGGATTAGCCATACCCTTGCTATAAAATCATTTGAGACTTGAGAGCGTCAATACCACCTGCTCACGATCAAGATGGCATCGACAAACAACCCGATGAGCTCGTCCACCCCGGCACCTGCCGTCTCCAAGACGACCCTACCCATGTCAGGCCTCCTCTGCGACGTCTACGGTCTAGAGGAGCTCATCGCGAAGCAGGCCTCGACCGTCTCGTGCCTGTGGCTGCACCACCCGCGCCTGCGCGCCAAGGAGGACATGGCGGACTTCGCGAGCCGGGTCATCTCGCAATGGGAGCAGACATCCGCATCCGAGTCCACGCCCGTCGCCGGAAATACGGCGGCAGGCGGCGGTGGCGGCAGAGCGCTCATCGCCGTGGCTTTCGACCAGCAGAACCACGGAACCAGGACCGTGTCCTCGACGGCGAGCGACTCGTGGCGCGAGGGCAACGCGACGCATGCGCTCGACATGTGGGCAATGATCTCGGGCATGGTGAGCGATACCACGTCGCTGATCGACGTCGTCGAGGGATACTTGAAGCTGGAGCTCGCGCGGAGGGGCGCTGGCGCTGGCGCCGGCGCCGAGTGGGCGATGGATCAGCACCTCGTACTGGGCGTGAGCTTGGGCGGTCACAGCGCGTGGCAGACGATGTTCCGGGAGGAAAGGGTATCGGCTGGAGTTGTGATCATCGGGTGTCCCGACTACATGGGTGAGTAACGGTGACTAAAGGGTCGAGGAGGGAGCTGACGAATCGGCGACAGCTCTGCTATCGGACCGCGCTAGAAAGTCCAAACTAGCGACTTTCTCGGCGTCCGACGACGGCGCCTCGTTCCTCGGCAGTAGGGACTTCCCGCCGGACCTCGTGGCGTCTTGCCTGCGGCACGACCCCAAGGGCACCCTCTTCGGCACCGGCGTTGTCCCGGCGTCGGCGGAGGGCCTTCCCGAGGATGAGTGGCGGCGTCTCGGTGGCGTTCTGGACGGTCTCGGCCTCCAACGCAAAAGGTTCCTCGTGTGCTCCGGCGCCGAGGATAAGCTGGTCCCGTACAAGATGTCGGAGCCGTTCGTCGAGTTCTTCGCCGGGGCGGCGGGCGCGTGGTACGCCGACAGGGGCGTGGTGGTCGAGAATAAGGTGTACGATGGCGTCGGGCACGCGTTCAGCGAGGGGATGGTGGAGGACTCGGTTACGTTCCTGGTCGATGCTGTTGCCGAGAAGAATGGCGGCCGGGGGGGTGACGAGAGGAGGGCGAAGATCTAATTTGTCCGTATCGTGGGATCACGGTGTAGGCCCGGAAATCGACTACAAACTCTTGGCGAGTTAGATGGAGTCTATGCTATATGCTCGGTTTTATGGTCTGTCTTTCCTAAGCCCACGGCCTCTTCGAGTCTTCAACCAACGCCTCGTGGCCGTCTATGACCCTCGTGACAACACCGCTCCTCGCTCTCTCCTCCTCGCTCGTGAACAGCCTATCATCCAGACCCCACGGGTTTCTCGCCCTCCTCTTGCCAGCCAGACTCGGCCCGACGCCGTGGGGATCCTGCGTCCACTCGTCCACGGCACGCTGTACGCCCACGATGGCCCCCGTCTTGATGTCGCCCCCACTATCGTTGCCCCCATTTCCCTCGGCACCCCCAGTGTCGGCAGCGTCACGCATCCCCGGTGGGTTGATGCCGACGAACCGCACCCTCCCAGGCGGGAATCCGATAGCGACGCAGTGACCGTCGACGATGCGCGGCCTCTTGAAGGCGTGGCTGACCACCGTCAGGGTGCGCGGCCAGGAGGCGTGGAGGCGGCGAAAGAGGAGAAGGGAGTGCAGGATGTTGTGGTACGAGTCCAAGGCGAGAGCGTCTGTGTGGATGCGGGACGCAAAAGGGGCGGCAATGCCGCCGCCGGGGGAGGACGGGAGGATGCCGAAGTAGGCGTTGGCGGCGGCGAGGTTGGCGTAGCTCTCTGCCTCCGAGAGGCGGGTTTCCCGACGTGTTGGTCCCCTGCGCGGCGGAACGTTAGCGTATGTGTCATTTCAATGAGTTACATGTAACGGTTCGATTGAATGAAGTTCCATGACTCATCCTAGTGAGCGCAGAGATGGACAGGCATCAGTGTTCCGCACAGCGCCGAGGTGGTTGCGTGAGCTTACCCCGAAAACACCAACACGGAAGCCGGGTCGTCCCGCAGCGCCGCCAGCCCGGCTTTGATGTGGTCGATGAACGTTGGGGTCTCGCCGGCCTGGAAGCCGGCGATGAGCCACTCCGACTCGGCGGCGCCGCTGGTGGGGCCGCCCGTCCAGATGCCGTGGCAGCAGACGATGATGAGGTTGCTCGTGGCCGACATGGCGTGGTTCCGTTAATGGCATGAGAGGGGATCAGGTCGTGGCATTGCACCGTACAAGTTCCTGACGAAGCCGGGACAGATCCCCGCGCATTGGATGGGCTGTTGTGGATCATGTGATGCGGTGGCGGCGAGGATGTGGTGTTCTCCATTCATGCCACGCAAGGTTTCGCGAATGAACGGAGTGAGTTCGTCACAGTCAGCGAGAGCCGCAGAGAAACCACAATCTTCACGAATCCAATCGTACTGTGCTGGCGCAATATGCCAGAGTGGTGTATTGCCATGCACTATGCCTTGATCCTTGATACTTGATTCAACCCGTTTTCATGACAGAATTCTGTAGGCATCTCCAACCAGATAAAGGCTCCCAGTCAAAACAACAGGACCGTCTCTCGCAGTATCGGCAGCCCATTGAGTGGCCGCCTCAAGACCTTCCTCACCCATGAAAATCTCCTTCGCGCCTGCGTTTGACGCCATTTCCCTCAAGGTGTCCAGCGGTAAGGGTTCAACCCAGGGCATGGTCTCTCGCTTGGAGAAAAGTACGCAAGCGACACTGTCGCCTGGCCTCAGCAAGGTGCGAAGCATGCCTCCAGCGTCCTTTCCGTCCTGTTTAGAGACCGACACGATCCACGTAACGGGTTTGTCTGCATCCCGCAGGCGTCGCTCGACGTACGTGGACAGAGTCTCGGCCGACTGCGGGTTATGAGCCCCGTCAATGAGAATGGGCTTCCCTTTTCGTGATGGATACTTCTCGCCGAGTTCCAACCAGGACAGCCTGCCCAGATGTGTGATGTCCTTCAAGATCGGCAACGCCTTCTCGACGGAGAGGTCCAGATGCGGGTAAGCAAGCTGAAAAGCTGTGATGGCGCATGCCATATTCTGGGCCTGGTGAGGCATTAATTCGGATCGATAAAGGGTCTCCAGCAGGCCGGTCTGATTTGTGGTGAGGTGCAGCGGTGCCGAGACACTTGCCGCGTGCTGCCGGAAAACCTCGAGGACTTCGGGCGGGTTGCTCCCGTCGACAACGCACGGGACACCGGCCATCATAATGCCGGCCTTCTCCTTGGCGATCTCGGGTAGGGTGTTGCCGAGGAAGGCCTGGTGGTCGAGGCCGATCTTGGTGATGACGGTGACCTTCTTCCGCTTGAGGGCGTTTGTTGAGTCGAGTCGCCCGCCAAGGCCGACCTCGACGAGACCCATCTGCACGTCGGCGCGGCCAAAAACGCCAAAGGCGATGAGGGTAGTCACCTCGAAGATGGTTAGGGCCTCCCGCGATGCATCCTGCGATAAACGAGCCTGCTCGTCGTCCAGGATCTTACGTCGGACGTCGTTGTAGATGTCTTGCTGGACGGGGACGCCATTGATCTTGATGGCGTCGCGCGGCTCGACAAGGTAAGGTGAGGTGAAAAGGCCGTTGCATATGCCGAAGGACCGGCAGAGGGCCGCAAGGTACGTGCAGGTGGTGCCCTTGCCGTTGGTCCCGGCAACGTGGATGGCATCCCACTTCTGCGGGACGCCTTCGAGAGCCCTGGATATGCGGTGCAGGCCTAGGCTGATGCCCTTCATTGCCATGCTTGGAGCGCGCTGAAGTCTCGGGGTGTCTTGTAATGGAAGTGCTGCTCTGGATAAATGTTAGGCTCAAGGGACCGCCAGCCCATCTCTCTCTCTCTCTCTCTCTCTCTCTCTCTCTTTCCCTTGGCTCTCTGGGGCGGACAGACGTCAGTGAGTGGACATGGAAGCCCGTAGCCCGGCAACGGATGGAGATGCCTGGGAGGGTGGTTTCGTCTGTGTGAGTGAGTCACTGGAGTGCTCTGGTGATGAACGGGTCTTGGATTTTCAGGGTCCTCGATGTCGCATCCAGTGGAGGGCTGGATGCTACTAGTGGTTGCTATTGTCTAACCCAAGCAAGTGTGCACGACAGGATAGATGCTACCTTGGTCTACCTAGACAATATCCGTGAGGAAGCTGGGCTTGGTACGTACCTGCCTCCTACAGTCCTCCCAGCCACGCCTGCAGACAATTGCATCGACTTGCTCCCTCAGCCACACTGCGAAAGGCTCCCCGATGTCTCCACTACCGAGACCCCATTTCCCCCCATACCGGGCGCCGAGGAGCCCCCGTGATTGGTTGCATCCGGTTGCCTCTCAACCTGACGCCACATGGCAAGGAGTAATCGTGCCACGCCCCCACTTTTCTCGGGATTCGCCAGCTCACCCGCGTCAGCGGGTGCTCACGGGCCATACGAAAAAACCACCCATACGAAAAGTATGATAACTTTACTTTTTCCTCCTTTATACTACTTTTCACCACTATAGCCAAATACAATCAAAAAGTTAAATCTTGTATAATTAAGGTAGCTAAAGCTATTACTGCTAACAGTAACCTCTTAATTACTACAGCTACAAAGTTATTTAACGTACTATATTAGCGCCTTTATTACTACCTCTAAGGCTAAGTTACGCAAAAAGACTACCTTGTATCCTACACTAAGTTAACTGCTGATTAAGAAGAGGTACTTTGCGCCTATATTGACTGCCTTAACTATATAAGCCTTTAAGTACGTAAGGAGCTTATAAGAGACGTTACTAACCTCCTCCTTTACTAGGTAACTAGATCTTATAATACCCCTACTATTAGCGTTAACTAGGTTAGTAGGTTTGTTAAGAGGTATAACTACTCCTGTGTAAAGGAAAAAGTACTAGATGCTGCCTGCTAGAAGGCTAAGGAT
>PUHP01000078.1:980-31660 GCA_006783085.1 Colletotrichum shisoi | reverse complement strand
CCCCCCCCCCCCCCAAGGGTTTGTACAATTGGACGGCTGCGGATACTCTTCGCCCGATTGTGCTGTGCTCTACACAAAGCTGGGGCCTGGCTGACGCATGCGGTCGGTTTAGCCCAAGAAATGGGTCAAAGGCATGAAAGACGCCGGTGCGGACCTGTACTGCTTTCATTACGAGGCCGCCTTCTCCTCCGACTCCGACAACCCAGAGGTCCAATCCGACAAAAAGACGAACCCCCGCGCGTTGATCCGGTTTATCCACGAACAAGGCATGCTGGCCGGCGTTGCCCTGAAGCCCGCGACGTCTGTCGACGTGGTCTGGGAGCTCCTCGAGAGTGAGGATCCCCTAGAGAGACCAGACGTAAGTGTTTTCCATCCCATCCAGCGATTTTACGAGACGCTGTTACGGCAGGAATTGAGGTCTCCGCGGACGCGCATTAAGCTGACAGGGATATCTCCACAGATGGTCCTTATCATGACTGTAGAGCCCGGTTTCGGCGGGCAGAAGTTCATGGCCTCGGAGCTGCCCAAGGTCCAGGCCCTGCGCGAGAGGTACCCGGAGCTGAACATCGAGGTCGATGGCGGGCTGACGGGGTCCACCGTTCACCAGGCCGCCGACGCAGGTGCCAATGTGATTGTCGCTGGCAGCGCAGTTTTCGGTGCACAGGACCCCGCAGCTGTTATTTCGATCCTGAGAGAAGCCGTCGAGAAGAAGAACGGCAAGCTCTAAGGAGGTGCCCTTCGACACTCCATTTAACGCCACGTTTTACGACTTTTCCTTGAGTCTAGTTTTTTTAAATGTTGTTTTTTGCTTCGTTCTCGAGAAAAAAAAAAGCTAAGGGAGCCATGATTTTTGTGTTCAGCGTATATATAGATGTCAGACGGACAGCAACTCTCCGGTAGCAGGCAGCAGCTGCTGGTCTTTCTAATCATAATTCTACTATCACTACATTTGCACTACCTTAGTTCTTTTGTTGCAATGTCTTGTCTAGGGCGGCGACAAAGCTCTTGATCTCATCGACTAGTAGCGGTTAGTATCAGTAGCAAATTCGCCAATGCTCCTTCGACTTACGACTGTTGTAATGCACCATGCTGACTCTTACAATGCCATCCGCAGGGTCAAGGTCCAGAATCTCCTTGATGAGGCGATAGGAGTAAAAGTGCCCCCATCGGAAGCCAAAGTCGGTTTCCTTTTCCACGGCCGTGACGAGCTCCCTGGCCCCCCACCCCTTGACTTTGAAGCTGATGGTCGGCACACGGTGCTCCGTCCCAGCGTCTGTCTCGCCATAAACCGTCACGTCGCCGCGACCGTTGAGATACTCGAGCAGGGTTGATTGCAGCAGCCTCTCCTGCTCAATCTTGCCCTTCCATCCTTCAGAATCCGGGTTGCCGAGGTACTCCAGCACGCGCGGCACGGCCGAGACGAGCTCGTAGCTGCCGCCAGCGAGCCCGAGCTTGCCCTCGAGCGAGTCAGAAGGGTTGAAGAAGTGGCCCAGCGAGCGCATATGGTCGTCCTGCGCGGGGCGGCTGGCATACAGCATTGCAGTGTGTGGGCCGTAAACCTTGTACCACGAGAAGGCATAAAAGTCAATGCCGAGGGCCTTCACATCCAGTGGTCGATGCGGGGCGTAGGCCACGCCATCGACACACACAAGGCCCTTCGGCGTCTCCTTGTGAACGGTGTCGGCGATGGCAGCGACGTTATGGATCGTGCCGAGGATGTTGCTGGCGTGGGTGAGGGTGACGAGGCGGGTCCTTTCCGATAACAGGGGCTTGAGGTTCTCGACGGAGAGTTTCGGGTTGGGTGCCTCGGCGGGCTTCCACCACTTCAGAGTGAGGCCCTGGCGCGCGGCGAGATCGACCCAGGAGGCGATGTTGGCTTCGTGATCGACGGCCGAGACGATGATCTCGTCGCCTTTGTTGAAGGAGAGGGTGTGAGAGAGGTTGCGGAAGAGCTGGGTCGTCGAGGCACCAAATACTGTGCCCATGTTAGCGGGACGATCATGTCAGGGGTAGCATCGAAGCAGATTCTACCAATCTCATCGGGAGATGCATTGATGTACTGTGCACCGGCCTGGTAGCCCTCGCCGTACGAGGCGGTTGCGCGCTGCCCGACCTTGTACGAAGCTCCAAGCTGGACGTTGCTTTGTGACAGATAGTCCCTGATCCTGAAGAGCCCGAGTGAGCTGCTGGGGCCGGGCCACATGAATTAAGAGACGTACGAATCGATGACTGTGCCAAGGGTCTGACTTCCTCCCGCGTTATCAAAGAAGACTTGGTCCTGGGATAGAGCTGGGAACTTGGCTCTCACAGCAGCGATGTCTAGTTGAACAGTCATGGTGTAGGATTCACCTAGCTCCAAAATATCACAAAGTTTCAGACAGCACAAGGCGTAATGGGCAACACGGGATAAACGAAGCGGTGTTAATGAGACTGAAGTGGGATGTGGAAGAGAAGCAAGATAAGATGAGGTGAGATGTTGACTGGCGACCAAAGGAGGCGGGGCAAGGCCGAGATCTAAGATTACGCGATGAAGCCGGGCTCAAGTAAAGCGAGCTGCCCGATGGAGAACAGCGTCCTTGTTTGATGGGAGCCCGCCCGCAAATACTGGCGCCAGTTCGCTCACAGATGCATGACGTTCTACGAGGGAAAGTACTACTCGTGCGGCGGGGATGGAGGGGCATGAGCGAGACTGTGGGGCGCGGGGTCGGCGGTTGGCGACGGCTCGACCGAAGGTCCGCCGCGTCCGCAGCGGCGTTTGGAGGACCGTTGGAGCGACTGGCAGCCGCCCAGGTGCACCGAGTGCATAGGGGGCCTGTCAATTCATCTGATGACCTGGATTGGCAGGAAACTTGGCCCAACGGGCGGCTCGTTGGCTATTGTTGTGCACGACGGACACGTTTGCACGATGGAATTGATTGTTGGCCAGCCAGGCTGGCGGCTCGCAATGGTTCTGTCGACATTGTGAACAGTCCCCGAGTCCGTCACAGAACTGAGAAGGTGCCATCGAAAGTCGGATTCCACTTGCTTGTTGGCCACAAGCTGGGATGGACATATGGATGGTTCGATCACAATTCCGACAAGAATGACCAAAAACCGGAGGTGTTGAGTATTCGGCGACTCGGTCGATGACGGCGGTGTGTAAAAAACGGATTCGAGAACGACGCAGCGGGGCCGCCCATAGGACGATCTGCCGCGAAAACAGCTGCTATGGGAAAAACTTTATGTGGGTCCTCAGCCCATGTTCGGTTCCCGACCAGCGAGAAAGAGCCGTCCAGATGTGAACCTGGAGGCTGGCTGCCAAACATTTTTATTAACTTCCCCCTCTCGCTTCTCGGAGAGGGAGAACAAAACAAAACACAGATCAAGCTTCTCTTCAGAGACTGCAATCGATCACGCCTGCTCAACATGAAGCGCAAGGCCGATTCACGGATTGACGACAAGAGGGCGTCCAAGAAGAAGTCCAAGACGAGTTAGCAGCGGCCCTCTTCGCAATTTCCTACTCCCAATGCTGGCCGCCCGTCCACTAATACCGACGTCGAAACAGCTCTCACGACCGACGTCGCAAAGTCAAGGTTTCGCAAAGGTCTCTTCGACAAGAATGTCCTCGACTCGTACACCCGCCAGTACGCCACCTCGAGCCCTTACAAGCACTCGGTCATCAACGGCCTCGTCGACGACCGCCTCCTGCGCTCCGTCCGTGACGAGATTCGCGAAAACGTTTCCTTCACCCCCAAGGAGACGGACATTTACAAGATCTACCAGTCAGGCGACCTTGCCAATCTTGACGGCCTCGACGACGATGCCCTTGCCAAGCTGCCGTCGCTGCTCTCGCTGCGCGACGCGATATACTCCGAGACCTTCCGCGACTATGTCTCCCACATCACCGGCTGCGGACCCCTGAGCGGCCGCAAGACCGACATGGCCATCAACGTCTACACCCCCGGCTGCTATCTTCTTTGCCACGACGATGTCATCGGTAGCCGCAAGGTCAGCTACATCCTCTACCTCACGGACCCGGACACGCCGTGGAAGCCTGAGTGGGGCGGCGCTTTGCGGCTGTTCCCCGTCGACGAGCGCAAGGGCAAGGACGGCGAGATCGCCAAGACGCCGGCCCCGGACCACACCAAGGTCATCCCGCCCGCTTGGAACCAGCTGTCCTTCTTCGCCGTGCAGCCGGGCGAGTCCTTCCACGATGTCGAGGAGGTGTACCATGCCGAGACCAAGGAGCAGCTCGAGCGCGAGGGCGGCCGAATCCGCATGGCCATCTCCGGGTGGTTCCACATCCCCCAGGTTGGCGAGGACGGCTATGTCGAGGGCGCCGAGGAGAAGCAGGTCAAGAACTCGGGGCTCATGCAACTCCAGGGCAATCCGGACCAGCACGACACGCCGCGCGCAAAGCCCACCAAGGTCGAGAAGCCCAAGGCGAGCCTGGAAGGCTTCGACGAAGCCGGGCTTGAGTTCTTGCTTAAGTACATGGCACCGACGTACCTCACGCCGGACACGCTCGAGCAGATCTCGGAGCACTTTGAGGAGAACTCGAGCATCACGCTCTCAAACATCCTGTCCAAGAAGTTCTCTGCCCGGCTGAGAGATTACGTCGAATCTCAGGAGAAGGCGTCGCTGCCCGAAAAGAGCGCGGCTGTTGAGAAGAAGTCGGCGTGGCGCGTCGCCCGCCCGCCGCACAAGCACCGGTTCCTCTTTCAACAGCCCGCCGGGGCCGACGAGCTGCGCAGCTCGCAGGAGGAGAACCCGCTGACGGAGCTGTTGGACCATCTGCTGCCATCACGCCAGTTTCGTGAATGGTTGCAGGTCGCCACGGGCACTGTCGTCGAGGGCCACGAGTTCCTTGCGCGCCGCTTCCGTCGGGGCCAGGACTACACTCTTGCGACGGGCTACGAAGGTAAGCCGCGCCTAGAGTTCAACCTCGGCATCACGCCGTCCAAGGGCTGGGGCGACGAGGACGACGATGAGGAGCCCGAGGAGGAGGAGGAGGAAAAGGAGAAGGCAAGCAGGAAGACGAGGAAGCGCAGCAAGGTCAAAGGCAAGGCTAAGGCAGAGCCCGAACCTGAACCCGAAGAAGAGATCGAGGTTGGCGGGCACGAGGTGTACATGGCGGGCGACGACGGCGACGAGGACGAGGATGCGGCCATCTACAAGTCGAGCGGCGACGACGACAATATCCTCTTCTTCCAGGCGGCCGCGTGGAACAAGCTGACGCTCGTGCTGCGCGACAGTGGCACACTGCGCTTCGTAAAATATGTCGGCCGCGCGACCAAGGGCGACCGCTGGGACATTTCAGGCGCGCTCGACATCGAGGACGAGGACGAGGACGAGGACGGCGGCGAGGCGAGCGGGTCCAAGAACAAGGCCGGCCACGATGAGTCCGATTCTGCGGAGGAGTGGAACGGCTTCTCCGACTCACCTGCGGCGGAGAGCGATAGTGACTAAAGGATTTCGGGTCGCGTGGAAGCTGCGTGTGTATATGTGTGTGTGCGGCCCTCGGCCCGACCAAAGTCTTCGCGCGCAGTAGATGCGATGCACGATTAGGACCCAAACTGATTGAAACGACAAGTTGATGGGCTCTTTGCTCTGTAGATACCTGCCGGCAGGCATGAGTCTCATGGCCATCCATGCCTTGTCCTGCCTTACCCAGGAAGAAACAGGCCGAGCCAAACAAACAATTTGTGATTTGCAAATGCTACAGCAAGATCGAGACAGCTAATAACTCGACTCGAATGTCCAAAGAGATGGACAAGACAATTTCGCTATCCTTTGATCCCCATGCCACCTTTCCCATGAAAACGCCTTAGTTTCTCCCATTTGGCCATGCAAGAAAACACGAATGTGCCAGCAATGCCAGTGTCTGACGACGCAACAATCCCTAACACATGAGCAAACCCCCCCCTTCTCAGTAACCTTCTACCTATGCATGCACTAAAACTTCTTGAGCTTCTTCTGGGGCACCGTCCTGACGAACGCGTGCTTGAGGAAATGCAGCCACACCTTATTGTGCTTCTTCTTCTTCTTGCCCTTCTTCCCCTTCTTACCCTTTTCCCCGCCGTTTTTTTCTGCTTCTACACCATCGTCTTCTGTATCTTCATCGTCTTTGTCTCCTTCATCACCTTCATCTACAGCGCCTGAGTCATTTTCTTCTTCTTGGCCCATCTCGTCTTTCTGGTATTCTTCTTCTTCGTCGTCGTCGTCGTCGTCATCATCGTCTTCTTCCTCATCATTCTCTTGGGCAAGCGCCTTGCCCTTGACATTCTCCCTAGCAATGCGATTCGCAAGCTTCACGTAGCTTCGCACCGTCAGGTCCGACAGCTTGTAGATCTTGTCAGTGAAGGTGCTGTACTCAACCTCGAACGCGAAGGGACGCGGCTTGGGCTTCTTGGACTTGGGATCCTTGTCCTTGTGGATACCGTCGCGCCATTTGTTCCTGGACACGTCCTTGTTCTCATGCGTCATGTCGTTGTTGAGATAGGTTAAGTTCGCAAAGTACTGGGTGTATCCAAGAAACGTCAGGGGCTGAGGCGCATATGCCGGGCCAGGGCCAGTGCCTGCGGGTGGCGGTTGCGGGATGACCAGATTGGGGTCCTTGGGTGTCGTTGGCTTCTTTCCTTTTTTCCCCTTCTTGCCTTTTCTCTTTCGGGCGGCGTCAATCTCGCGCTTCAGTTCCTCGTGGACGGGGTCGGCGTCAGTCGGGAGAGTCAGGGATGGAATCTCGTTGGTGAACGAGTCCGTCCAGACCGCCGCGTTCTCGAGACCAGAGATGTTGTACTCCACGACACGGAGCGTGGGAAAGTAGTTGGGCACAATACTTGGGCCGACGAGAGACAGATGGTATCGCTCCGCATACTTGCCACCCAAGTCCTTTCCAGGCTTCTTCTTCTTCTTCTTCTTCTTCTTTTTGTCCTTGTCGCCTTTCCTGCCCTTCTTGCCCTGTGCGTCCGACTGGAATGTGTCCTCCTCTTCCAATGCCTTAACGTCGACGGGTGGGAGTTTCGCCCAGCCTTCTCGCAACTCTGTCAGGTAATCCTGCGCCGATTGGATCTCGAGTTCATCCTCAAATGCCTCCCGTCCAACATCGTCGTCGACTGCGTATCCGCCCAGGATGTTGATGTTAACCTCCTTGGTGTCGTGCACGATGAAATGGTCAATGTTCATGTGGCCGTAGAGCGAACCAACGACAACGTCGCGGTACTGCTGCATCCAGAGGTTGTACTTTTGCCAGCAGGTCTCGTCCCAGTTTTTCTTGCTGTCCGTCCGAGCAGGAGGCACGTGGCCCATGAGGATAGCCTTCATCCCGCGCTCCCGGAGGAACTCCAGCTGCACACGAAGCCATTCCATCTGCTTGAAGCCTGGCTCAAAGGGCTGCTGGCAGTCGTCGACGCCGGCGTTTCGGTCGAAAAAATACAGTGTGTTGAGACTGAAGACTGCCAGCTTCTTGGGAATGACCTCGACGTAGAACCAGCCACCATACTCGAACGAGTGGCGTTGCTCTTCCGGGATGAAGCGCTTCCATATCTCGGCATAGTAGCCCAGCCACTTATTGGGCCCCGGCAGAAGGATGTTGTGCGGAAGGATGTCGTTATTTCCGAAGGTTGGTATCACGGGGACGGCCATTCGCGCAGGATCTTTGGGGTCGCCAAAGGCCTCTGCAAACTTATCGGCGATCCACCGGTTAGTGCCTAGCACCTGCGCAGGACTACGCGGAATATTCTCATCGCTATCGTGACGTGCGGAGTCGCCGGTCCAGATTACAAAGTCGATGTCGTCTGCGATGTTGGCGGCGATCCAGTCAAAAGTTGCGTTTACAAGAGAGGACGGCGTATCGCAGTCAGACGTTTCTGCGCCATAGTAGCCAGCGGGTCCATCGCCTCGGTGGCAGGCGATCCCTTCTTCGGTGGAGGAGTGGGTTTTGTAGAATTGGTCAGGGTGGAAGTCTACAATGCGGGTTTGTTAGCCATCCATCTTGGTCCGTTGTCCAATCTTCAGCCGAGTACGGCTGGTGCGCTTGAACCTCCGCACGCGCACGCACTCAAAACGATCGCGTCGCGGCAGGTGTGCCCTCAGGTAAGGTAGCATTCTCTCAACATACCAGTAATGTGCAAAAACTTTCCGTGTAAGCGGCGAGACCCTTCTTGGCCGACTGCGACATCCTCCGTGGCGGTATCTGGGCCGATAACTCTTTGCTGCCCGCTGGCGACAGGTTTTGCAATGACGCCATGCAGGAACTGCTGGAGAAAGGCGAGATGCAGAGGCAGCAAGCCCACTATTGCGGGTAGAGACCGCATCGCTGGGGGAGCTGAGGACGCGGTACCAGGACGGGTTCGATCCAATGATTTCGTAGCGTCGATGCAGCGCAAACACGACTAACAGGCAGCCGTTTGGGGGTGGGCGGTGATGAGGTTTGGATGAAAAGGAGTGAACTGTCGCGAGACGGGGAATTTGAGAATAAGTGGCAGCGTAAAATAAATGACGGGGGGGCCAATTCAAGGTTATTAAGTCATGACCTTTCTTCCCCCGAGCTCTCCTGACCCCGTAGAAAAGCAAATGGAAGCGTGGGCGGCGAACGCAGCGCTGGTGAACCCGGCAGGGACTTACTTGGTTCTTTCTGGGCGTGGCCGTGACTTGACCTCTTTTTTCCTTCCTGGGCTCCAAGGCTCCAGTCCAGGGTTAGGCGAGGCGGTAGACAGGGGACCAGGGAGCTGGAAGTGCTGGAGGACCACAAAAGTCTCGGTTACAGCTCTTGGGGACAACCCAGCTGTTTATTTCTGCGAAGGGAATGGTGGTGAGAGGCCTAACAGAAACCAGTTGAACTCGAGGGGCAAACCTCCTGGCGCCTGCCGCTTCGATGGTATGTTTGAAAGACGATGGCCGAAACGGGAAGTGATGATGTCTGGTGGCGTCCAATCGCTAGGATGTTGCTGCTGACAGAGGTGAGTGAGCCTGCGAGGTGACTTTACTTGGCGGAGGGAAGCATCACAGGTCTTGTCTGAACCCTAGGAGCGTAGCACGAGCGCCATCGCCTGTTCTTTTAACTTGGCCGTTTCTTCCGGGCCAGAGCAGTCGTGCGTACCCCTTCTTCGTTGCCTCCCCCAATAGATGTGGAAAGGGATACGGACCCCCCCGCCACCTTGTGCGAGTCACTGGAAACAACGCAGACTAAGCCGCTGACACGAAAGTCAGTCCACAAGGCTGAATGCATCAAATACCAGCCAATCGAGCCGCTGCACTCCGACACGTGTGTTTGTTTCATGACACCCACTCTACCCCGAGTCTGGCAGTCTTCCTTCCAGGCGATTTACCACAGAACACGAGCCAGGCCGGTGCCTCTGACCTGCTCCCGTGGTCCATCTCATCTACATTCTGTCACTGTCACCCCGCAGGCCCGAGAGACCGTCAGACGGACGGGGTAGTGTGACTGTTGGTTGCACAAAATGTCCGCAACGCCGCATCCTGGGGTGTGCTGGCCGGCACGAGTCAATCCGGCACTTGCGCCAGACCGCCGCTTGATCTGCCCGCTCCCATCATGGGGCCCGCGTGATTGCCCGGTATACCACACATCCATGGCTTGCTCTGGTATCGTTCATTCTTCTGCTTGGAAGCGCCAAGGCGACACCACTCGACGTTCCTTTTTCGCAAACATACCCCTGGTTTTAGTCACTCGGCTGACTGCTTTGACATCATGTCAGTCAATCTTACTGCTGGTCTGCTGGCCGATGGACCCAGTCTGGAACGTCAAACGGAAGGAAGCCTACAGGACTACAACGTGCGACGGGAGACCTGTCAAATCACATCACATGGCTTCGAGGGCCATGCCCGAGGCTGCAGAGTATCCGTTCAAGGTCCCCTCTCAAGTGATCAGTTGACTGAGCAATAGCACGTCTGATGTTTTATCCTATCTTTATCCTCGTCCTCCCTCTTTTACATAGTAGGGGGTCCTGTCATGTCAGCGCAACAACCCAATCGACGCCGAACTCTAGGAATACCGAGTACATAATCGCCGCGACTTCTGGCTAGCTCACCAGACTACCGAGAGAATATCCCCATTACCCCCACGGCCACTAACCTTACATCAAGGCTGAATGCCGGGACATCAGCTTGCGACGGGCGGGCAAGTGTAGCCGGACAAATGTCACTCCAAAACCCGACTTTAGTGTACATCGTCTAGAGTCTATCCCCCCCACAAAAAACAAAAACAAAAAAAAGGATGCTCCCCTGCGCACTTCAGCCAACCAAAGCTCGAGACTAGTCCACATCAGCTCTAGTGCCTAGGCTCCGTTCGCCCCAACATCAAAAGATTTCTGCGCTCGTTCCGGCTTTCCTCTTTTCTCTTTTCTTCACATTCAAAAAGCAACACGATCCTGCCAATACACGCTGCCAGTCAACCTCTGCCATGTTTGCCGCAATCCAGGTCATCGTTGCCATATTATCCAGCCCCTCGTTTGAGGGTCGTCATCGCTTTGCGCTTCCGTGATGGCTTCCCATGAAGAAGTGGCTACATGTATCAACCCGCACATTATGGGCTTGAGACTCCGCTCAACGTTTGACCTCATCATCAAACGCTGCGAATGTATACTTGAAAGGAAGGCACAGTGGCCTAGTGCATTCTACCTAGGTTGGTGTCGCCTGCTACATGCTCGATCAGAATGGGTTGGACGATGGGGTCGAAGTGACACTTCAATCTGCTGGGATATCTTTGAACTTGATTTATTGAAACAGCCCGCGGTTCATCACGCGGGCGCGGGGATTGGTCCTTTGAAGTATTTACTGGGGACAAACGGCATCTTGGCGACCGTCGCCGCCCTCTTCCTTCCTCGCACCACGACATCCAGCTCGGTGCCCGACTTGTGCAGGCCCTCCTTGATGTACCCCATGGCAATGTTCTTGCCCAAGGTCGGGCTGGGCGAGCCACTGGTAATGACACCGACTTTCTCACCGTCCTTGGTGAAAATCTCGGCGCCTTCGCGAGCGGGGGCGCCGTTCACCACAAAACCAACGCGGCGCCTCTCGATGCCGGTGCCACCCTTGCTCTTGGGTACGATCTGCTTGTTAATGACCTCGGCGCCGTGGAAGCCGCCCTTGGTCCTCCGCTCCTTGGGGATGATCCATGACAGGCTGCCCTCCACCGGCGTCGTCGTATCATCAATGTCATGGCCGTACAGACACATGCCGGCCTCGAGGCGCAGACTATCCCTCGCACCGAGGCCTGCGAGCTGAAGCCTCTCGGGCCCGGCAACCTTCATCAGCGTCCGCGCCAGTGGGTCTGCCTCGCCGCCGGTCGACTTGAACGAGATCTCGAAGCCGTCCTCGCCCGTGTAACCTCCGCGGCTGATCATAGCCTTGTCCGACGTCGACTTCCACTGGCCGTCGACCTGGTACCTCAGCCGGGCGAAGGCGGTGTTGCCAAAGTACAAGCTCGTGAGGTCCACGCCGTCGGCCGGGTCGACGACCTCCTGGAGGATCTCGGCGCTTTTGGGGCCCTGCAGGGCGATCAGCCCGTAGCCCTCGAGCACCTCCCACCAGAATTCCTTGCCCTCGGGATTCTGCAGCTCGGCCGTCTGCTCGGTGAGGTACTCGAAGACCTTCTCGCGAGTTCCCGCGTTAGAGACGAGAGCGAACTCTTCTTCGCCGAGGCGCGTGATCATGGTGTCGTCGACAATGCCTCCGGTGCCCGGCCACAAGAACGTGCTGAGCTTGCTCGTGTTAACCTCCATGTCGGCGACGCTGGAGGGGGTAACGGTTTCCAAGAAGGCGGCGGCGCGTGGGCCCGTAAAGCGGTGTTGAACCATGTGGCTGACATCGAAGAGGGAGGCGTGGATACGGGTGAAGTGGTGGGAGTCGGCGAGGGAGAGGCCAGCGTACTGCACCGGCATGTGGTGGCCACCAAAGATGACCATCTTGCCGCCGTGGGCAATGTGGAAATCGTACAGCGGCGTCTTGTCTTGCTTGGAGAAGGCGGCGAGCTTTTCCTTCCAGTTCCTCCGAGAGGAGGGAGAGGAGGAGGAGGAGTAGAGGCGATACTGTGATGGTTGACGAGCCAGGACAAATGTCGCTTTCGGAGCCGGGGCCGTGGTGGATGCCGTCAATCCGGCGAGGGACCGGCCCTGGCGGGCGGGCGAGGCGAAGAGCGGCCTGGCCGTCCTCGCAGCTGCTACCAATCTTGACCGTGTCATTGTTATTAAGTGACTTGAGGTTGTTCTCTTTTGATTTTGGAAAGGTTTGCAGAAGGGAAGAAAGTTCCCCTAAAGAAGGGAGAGCGAGACGAGAGTGACTACGCGGGGGGAAGAGAGGGATGTTTGAGGGACGACGGGGAGCTTTCTTGACCGATAAGGGATCGGCATGCGATAAGGAGGGTGCGGGTCCAACGCCGGCCGAGCTCCCAGCTCTCTGATTGGCCAATTGATGGCCGTGGCCTCGGTCCAGGACCCGAATGTTCGGTATGACATCCGCGGAGGTATGATTTTTAAAAGGATCTGGTTGAGTTATCGGGTGTTTTCCCATGACGGCGGTCTCACAGCCGCGCGGGCGCGCTTGTTCTCTCAAGCGTGCACCTAAGGCTACAAGGTTCCTCGGATGATCACATACCGGCCTCCCGTAGAGCGCAACGGTCTCGGTTTTGTCAAGATAGAAGGCTTCAATCTCGGTGGAGAAGGCTCGAGGTCATGGTCGCTCAAGAACAACTGCACTCCACTTGCTGTATCAACGTACGGTGTCAAATTTGGACTGTTTTCTTATGCTCAAGCAGTTGACTGGCTACCTTAGAACCCGCGCTTTGGTAGTTGACCGTATTCGTTTCCCCCCGGTGGTGTTTCACCGACACCCTGCGCTCATCAACAAACTCCAACCTGAGATCGCGATACCTAGTTGCGATACACAACAGTGTGCGATTGAGCAGCCGAGGCTTGGACTTCGCGACTTCGTAGTAGCACTGACTGGCAAGAAACAACCTTTGCAGAGAGGGGGGCCAGCACGGCTGCACGGCGCTGCACGGTAGCAGACAGCCTACCGCAACATGTGCGACACGCCGAGAAAAGCTTGACAAGCTCAACGGACGTAATTCCAATCGCGAATCACCAATCTCAGGTTCTGCCCTCCGTCCCAACAAGCCCATACCACCCACTATTCGCTATGGCCCAGGATCGGCAACGGGGTTACTCGATGGACCGTAGAGCATCAGATTGACATCAGATATGGGAGCAGGCAAGCCCGACAAACTCTCGCTGGGCAAAGCTCCTCACAACGGGGATTTTCTTCGTCTTCCTTTCTTGCCAAAGCTCTCGCGAAAAAGCCCGGCAAACCCAGGACATAGCCAGATGGGGCAGACCTGCGTTTGGGCTGCTTCTTCGAGCCGTGTGGTCAACAATCGCAGGGCACGCACGAGTCGACTCACTCATGGTTTGAGTGTAGGCTGTTGGCCTGTTGCACGTTGTCCGCCCGGCCAAGCCAGAAATATTACCAGCGAAGAAGGGCAGGAGAGGAGGGACGAACAAGAAAGGGCGGAAAGCCACACGGTGGCGGCGCGCCGCCACGTCGCGCGGCGCACAGGGAACACCGTGGTGGCGGGTTGTTGCCTGTGTGGGTACTCGCCACAAAAAGTTCTGGAGCATGCCGGCCGGGCCTACCAGGCGTCCTCGGGGCGCCGAATCGGGGGGTTGGTTCTCGATCGCGCAGCACTTAGCTCGATGGCCACGGCCACAATGTGGGTGGATAATAGCATGGCGTGTGGCCTCTAGGCAATGAGAGTTGTCGTCGAACTGCCCCCCCCCCCCAAAGAAGAGGCTAACGCACTGTGGCACGCACCCGGGGTTGTGCCGTCTACGGTAGATATCTAGCCTCTCCGTCTCGCTTGTTGGTGCTAGGGGCAGGACTGGCGCTTCAACCGCAACGTGAGCACGGGCCGGGACAATATTCGACTACGAAGCTGTCCCAGCGGCGAGAACCATCGACAAGTTGCAACCTCCGTTACACAAAAAGGACAGACCACCTGATGACACCCAAATTATTGGTAGGTCTTTCTTTTAGAGCTCTGTACTCTGTATAGACGACTGCAGTACTCTGTACTGTGCTCGCTTAGCTTCAGTGTTGTTAGCACCTGCTTAGCTTGCCTATCCTCCGGGTGGGTCTCCCCCGCTGGTTGCCCGCCAAATCCTTGTGCTGGCAGACTACTAATGTACGTAGGTAGCTACGGTAGGTTGAACCGCTAGTCTTTGATGCGGCCAATGGCCACCCGGCCAGCACCGTCCGGACGCTGTTGCGCTCCCTTCTCGTTTGCTGGTCTTGCCGTCTCCTCCATATCAAATTTCACATCGAGCTCATTTCGATTGCGGGTGCTTCGACTGCATCTTGAACATTTTTTTCTTCTTCTCCCCTGCGCCTTAGTGCATCTTCCGCTCTTCTCGTCCACACCGAGAGCTACGCTTAACCAACTCATTTGCCAATTCGAATCGGTCTAGCCTCCTCCATCCCAACTCCCCGAGTTCCCCAACCGACGCGGATACCGTTGCCTCATGTCATCCTAATTTCCGTTCCATTCACCCCCAAACGGTTGGCTCGCATTGCGCCTCCGTCTCCTGTCGCCTTCCCCTCTCTCCCCAATTCAACTTTGCGTGCTGCGGTGTCCTGTCCCTCTTTTTCGGACGGAGGATCCACAAGCAGCTGCAGTGCTGAGCGACCGAGGCGCGACCGGCTTACCGCGCACGCCCGCCCGTATCGGGAACCCTTTGCCTCACCAGTCACGACGACGACGACAACAACCACCACCATCAGCAGTCCACCACACTACCGACACAGGACAGGGTTCCGACCCCAGCCGCGCCCCCCTCCCGAGCCGATATACAATCAGGTCTTCCCAAAATGTCCACCGAGCCGTCCCCTCGCGCCGTGAGATTCTCCAACGGAGACGACGAATTGCGCCCAGACACCACCATGCCCCATCGTCCTGTGCCCGTCGCCGTCGACTCGGACAACTCTGCCTCGTCTGCTGATTCACATCCTGACGACCCGCACGCACTTGAGCGTCAGGATGAAGTCGGTTCCCTTGTCAGATATCAAGAGGGTCATATCGCCGGCTCCATGTCCAACATCGTTCAGGCTGCCGTAGCCAACGGCGGCACCACCCGCAGTCTACGAAGCAACGCCAGCGACAGTGATGCTTCCTACGCCAACGGCACTGCCGCGACCAAAATCCAACGGCCCAGCGCCCCCGCAAGGACGCCCTCCAACACCTACGCCCCGGCCGCCCATCGCAGGCCACAACCCGCTCCTTCATTTGTCGAATCCGTTCGAGCCTCGTCTAGAGGCCGCCCTCGTCCGAGCGAGAGGTTTCGTCAGCAGGAAAGGGCCTACGTCCAGAGGCTTCGCCAGGACCACAACGATGGCTACCCTTTCGACGGCGGATACGTAAACGGCATAAACGGCATAAGCCAAGGCGGTGATTCCGATTCCGAGGGTGAGACACCATCGTCCGAGGGCCCGTTTGACGACAGATACGACCAGGAGACCATCATGTTCTACGGCAACGACGACCTGCAACCGAGCGATGAGGATCTGAAAGACCCCACCAACCGTGAACGACTAGAATGGCATGGCATGCTCGAGGCCGTCTTGACTGGAGACGTTGTCAAACAAGAAAAAAAACGGTTGATCGGATCCAACGAACAAGCAGTTGGGAAGAGTGGGCAAAAGGCGGAGCTGTGGCTGGGGATTCGCTCAAAGGTCTGCGGGCGGCATCTCCCAGTGCAGAGGCGAATGGTAGAAGAGGCCCGCGCAACGTTGGACCGCACCCTGGATGAGATCATCAACTTCTCAGTCAAGGGCGAGAGCGAGGCTGGGAAGCCACCGTACGAACAAGTGAAGGATGTGGTCAAGAAGATCGACAAAGCCGAAAGCCTGTACCCTTCGTGGACCTCACTGGCCGCCGAGCACCAATCGGCCAGCTCCCCGCTCTTCCAGGAAGCTTCGGAATCCATCATTGCATGGTATAACACCAATGAACTTATCAACACGGAGCTTGCCATCCTCAAGAAGTGGGTCGGCAATGAAGAGTTGGACTTCACGCGGACACGACAACGTTCACCCGTGGGCAACGGTATTAGCGACGAATCATCTTTCCTTGACCGGCTGATGAAGGAGGATGGCTTGAGATCACTCTACGACGAGGAGTTCGACGACGAAAAGAACAAGGATGCTCATAAGGGCATGCTGCCTGGCATCTCCACCGTCATCAACAAGTCCAAGGAGACGCTTATCCGCAATTTTGCCGCTTTCCAGAAACGACATCTCCCACCATACATCGAAGAGCTCCTGACCCTCATCAGTTTCCCGTCTCGACTGATCGAGGAGATTATCAAAGTAAGGCTTGCTTACGCTAAGAAGGTCAAGGAGTCTGCGCAGCAAAACCCCATGATGCAAGACCAGATGATCAGCCAATTTCAGCTGCTCCTGAAGCTAGCCATCCGCATCAAGCTCGAATGTCTTGCCGTCACACAACCAGAGCCCGGCTGGGAGCTCCCCCCTTGCATCGACGAGTCCTTTGACCAGGTTGTGCTGGACGCTCTCAAATACTACTTCAAGATGCTCAACTGGAAGTTGAGCGGCAACAAGAACACCTTCAAGGAGGCCGAACTTTTGTTCGCTGAATGGGACTTCGCCAATGAGATAGGCAGCCACCTCCTGGGCGGAGACGTCGAGGTCGCTGAGCAGTTCAGCTCGCTCACGTTCAAGGCCATCAACCGTCTCAGTGTCACCTTTGAGAAAGAGCTTCAAGTGAAGCCGAGAGAGAGTACTGCTGAGATGAGCAAGAGATACAAGCAGTGTTTGGACTCGGTCCGCGTGAGACAAAGAATGTTGCAACGCTTCTCCAAGATGTTGAGCGAAAACTACGAAAACGCGTCTGACTTCAGCATCGCATTCGCGCCAGAGAAGCTGCAAGAGTTCTACGACAGACTCATCGTCTCGGGCCACTTCCAAGTCTTCACAGACCTTTACGAGCAGGAAGGCATATTCATTATGGCATCGCCCTCCTTGATGGACAGACACGACGCAATCCAATCCATTTTGGGTCTTAGCTCGCCCGAGCAGTTCGCAGAGGACCCTACCGACCCGTATCTTTTGATATTGCGGCCCGAAGGCAACCCGCACTGGTTCGGTGACGTGATTCAGCTTTCGGTTCGCGAGCGGAGCGTCGACCTGAAGAAGGGCCACATGAGGCTAGTCGCCGTTGGTGCTCAGGCGCGGCTCGTCGACGCCAGGAGAGCCTTCATCGACGCCGTTGACATGCACGTGGACCTGGTAGTAGAACAGCGATCAAACTTGCATAAGGTCAACACGCGTCTGATGGAGATCAGGCGCGTTGCATACAAGCTCTCCAACAACTTCATGGACAGTGTCGAGATCATCCGCAAACAGACCGAAGGCAGAGAGGTCCAGGAGCTTATCCAAACCTGCTTTGTCTTCGCGACAGAATTCGGCCAGCGCTCGCTGCTCGTCATGGACAGCAACCGGAAACAAATGAACAACCTCAAGCTCACCAAGCTTGCACTGGACTGGGTCAGTTTCATCTGCGACGACTGCATCGCTTCGGATCGAAAGACGTTCCGTTGGGCGGTTCTGGCTCTGGAGTTTGCCATGGGGATGACCAGGGGACGACACATCCTGGCCTTGGGCGAGGAGGAATACGCCAGGCTTCGGGCCAAGGTAGCCGGCTGCATGGCTCTCCTCATCTCGCATTTTGATATCATGGGGGCCAGATCCAACTTGGCTGCGCAGGCAGAGAAGGAGCGCATTGAGGCTTTGGTTGGTCAGTTCAAGCGTCTCGATAAAAATCGGATGCTTGACGACCACGAAGCCTCCAAGTACATCACGGAGCAGCGCTTGGAGGAGCTCGAGAAGGTCGACGAGATCAGAAGGGCCAAGGAGGCAGAGAGGCAAGCGCTTGGCCACGTGCTCGAAGGAAACAACGAGGTTGACCGCTCACTGGCCTACCTCTCGTCCTCGGCTACCAACATCACGATGCGCTGGCAACAGGGCCATTTTGTTGGCGGTGGTACCTTTGGCAACGTTTACGCCGCCATGAACTTGGACTCGGGCCACTTGATGGCCGTCAAGGAGATCCGGTTGCAGGATCCAAAGTTGATCCCCACCATTGCCGAGCAGATCAAGGACGAAATGGGCGTTTTGGAGGTCCTCGACCACCCCAACGTCGTCTCCTACTACGGCATTGAAGTCCACCGCGACAGAGTCTACATCTTCATGGAGTTTTGCCAGGGCGGCTCTCTGGCGAATCTGCTGGAGCACGGCCGTATCGAAGACGAACAAGTTATCATGGTTTACGCATTGCAGTTGCTCGAGGGTCTCGCTTACCTTCACGAGAGCGGCATTGCTCACCGCGACATCAAACCTGAGAGTGAGTAGTTGTTGTCGATATTGGTTACCAGCGCTAACTTTTTGTAGATATTCTACTTGACCACAATGGTATCATCAAGTATGTCGACTTCGGAGCCGCCAAGGTCATTGCCAGGCAGGGCAAGACTCTCGTCCAGGATCTCTCCTCCACGAAACCTAATAAGTCCATGACGGGAACACCAATGTACATGTCTCCCGAAGTGATCAAGGGCGAAAACCCTGGAAGGGCCGGCTCGGTTGACATCTGGTCTCTGGGCTGCGTCATTCTTGAGATGGCTACCGGTCGCCGCCCTTGGGCCAACCTGGACAACGAGTGGGCAATCATGTACAACATTGCGCAGGGCAACCCTCCCCAGATGCCGTCAACGGAACAGCTCAGTCCCCAGGGCATCGACTTCTTGGGGAGGTGCTTCACCAGAGACCCCAAGCACCGTGCGTCCGCTGTTGAGCTCCTGCAGCACGAGTGGATCATGACAATTCGCAGCCAGGTCGTAGAGCCGGCCACGCCTAGTGACGCGACTTCCTCGGCTCAGTCAACACCCAGTTCCAGGAGTAACACCAACGACGGTTTCTACTAGGCGCACAAACCACCGCGTGGTGTTGGCCACTACCGATCTATTGATGCGCAGCTCCAGAAGCAATATCGAGTACCATTGCATAGCGTCGACCTGCCGACAGTTCAGGTGGAAGGAACGGGCGACGCGGCATCGAGCACAAAAGCGCCTTGACATAGACGCACAACTACTCTACTTTCAGCAACCCACAAGTCACTATTCATTGTACACACACTTTCCGGGAAACCCCCAGAAACTGCATCAGCGAAGCGTTTGGAGCCATTTCGTCGAGGGTTTGTGTCGATTTCTGGTTGGGCGGGGTCTAAAGGCAGAGTCAGTCGCTGCTTGGGGGAGGGGCTTTCTTTTACACACGCGACACACACACACACGAACATGAACAGGAATCATCAGGAAAGCCGGGAAAAGATGAAAAAGAAGCTGGCACGGGTATAGATAGGAGAGAAATGCTACAAGAATGTAATACAAATAATACCCAAAGCCTAGCTGGCCGGCTATATGTTGTTTCTCGTTTCGTCTGTTTGGGGGCCATTGGCTTGCGGCCCTGGTTCCCGGCACCGCCGCCGCCGTTAGACCACGGCCGCCTCGATGATGGCGAACTCGTCCTTGTCCGAGTCCAGCACCGCCAGCGCGTCCATCGGCAACGTCACCTTGGGCGAGGTATGGCTCACATCGACGTTCATCAGAATCGGAAACCTGCGATTCGCCAGCCGGCCGTGGCAAAGCAGACTACGGAAAACTGCGGCGTACTCGGCCCTCTGCTTTTCCGTGTTGTACCCGTACGGCCGACCGATGACCAACCCACCGAGCTCATCGAAGACGCCGCGCGCCGCAAGGTCCGCGACTGCCTGCTGCACCCTGCCCAACGGGTTTCCCTTGGCCTGGTCGCCCTCCCCCGTCGCGGACTCGAGGAAGAGGATCCTGCCTCGCCAGTTGGGGGTGATTTGCGGGATTCCTTGGATGCGGGAAACGACCGTGAGGCACCCGCCGAAGAGGAGGCCCTCGGCGCGACCGGGGCGGAGCCAGGTCCACGCCGGAGGGGGGATAAGGGAGCGCGTGTTCTTTGGCGGCGGCGGCGACGGGGGCAAGAAGAAGTAGGAGGGTACGAGGGGCGCGTAGAACCTGGAGCGGGGGACAGGGCCTAGGGGTTGACCCGGGTGAGAGATGGTCTGGAGGAGGGTGGCGAGGTGAAAGTCCTGGACGTAGGCGTCGCCCTCTTCCGGGTTCTGCGGCACCGAGGTCGAAGGGGAGAAGGAGGCGACGGAGGACAGGGTGGACGTCGCGTCTCCGCTGAGCTCCAGGAACGCACAGGGCCCGTAGAAGGTCCGGAGGCCGGTGAGGGCGCGCAGGCACCAGTGCAGGACGGTGATGTCGGAGTAGCCCACGACGATCTTTGGGTTCTTGCGGACCAGGGCGTGAAGCGACGAGTCCTCGACGATATACGGGATGAGCTCGGTCATCGTGGAGCCGCCGAGGGTGCAGAGGATCATGTCGACGGTGGGGTCGGCGAAGGCGGCGCGGAGCTCGGCGAGGCGGTTGCGGATGGAGGCGTCGACGGGGTCGACCCCATCCTCGGCGACGGCGGTGGCGGAGGAGAACTCCCCCGCATTAGAGAAGATTGTGGTGACGGTGTAGCCCAGAGACCGCAGAAGGGTTTCGGCGCGTTTTGCAGGGGCGGGAATTATGTTTTTTATGCGGCCCGAAGGGGAGAGGAGAGCAATTTTCCCCCCAGGCGGGAGGGCTTTTGGGAAGAGTGGAGGTGGGAAGGAAGACATGTTCAGGTAAACGTTTTTACCACTGATACTGATACTATCGTCTGGCCTGCGTGGGGGGGGGCTTGTCGTTGTTTTTCCTCTTGCCTTTTATCCTTTGCGATAAAGAGATGCAACCAGACCTCGGCAGGAGCACGGGCGGCCTGTGATGGAGGTATATATCCTTTCCGCGGCGGTGGAGAGAGCATCAACGTTCTGGCGCAGCAGTCGTCCGGCGACGAGGGAAATTCACAAAAGCATCTCCACGAACATGTAAGCCAGGCCTGCTTACCAAAGCCCGTCTGACAAAGAACTCCCAGGGTCCAAGAGGGGCGATGACTCCTTCGGCGTGCTATGTCGCGCGAAGGGCGTTGGCTGTATGAGGTAGGTAGCTAGGCCGGCAGGCGGGCAGGCGTCAGATCGAAGCGATGTTCAATGCGTCGTCTGAAATCACGCCAGCGAATCCCGGCCCCGATGGACGCGGGGTGACTCCACATCCGTGCCGGCGAGCCCGCTACGGTGGTACATTAGTGCCAACCCGACTAAAACCCGGATGCTGGCCGGAGTTGCTCGTGTAGCCTTGGACGATTCATGGCGGTTTGAAGGGTCGTCGTTGCTACTGCCCGTTGAAGACCCGGCAACACCCGATGCAGAGGCCATTGGGTGCAACTCTTGGGACAAACATAATGACATTAAAGTAATAAAAATAGTGACGAAGCGAAGAGGCGTCATGTTGACGAATACGGAGGACACTGACAGCAGCAGCGCAAGAACACCAATCAAGGCACCCGCGTCCTTCTTTATAACCCAAGGGTGTCTGCCCGGACTTCAGAAACATGTTTTTTAGTATCTATCCCACCGGGTGCCTGTGGGCTTCATTTTTTCGTTGCCAAGTAATTTTGGGTCAAACAGAGGATTGAGAACCGGTGATGTTGTAGAAAACCCAGAGTTTCTTCAGACCGAAGGGGAGTTATTACATTAGCACCCGGCGGGATATATATTTCATTAAAGCACTATTTAAAAGACGCAAAAGAGCCCCTACCTCTTGGCCCTCCCGGAGTCCCCTGTCAATGCCTCCCGTGACGAGTTTATTTCAGGAAAGGACGTCGACAGTCTACCGGTATGAAAGTATCGCCGGTCTCGTTATTGCATGGTTTGGCTTTCGGCTTGGGTCATGCTGCTCAAGTGAACGGACCATCGTTGACATTACCAATGCGCCAGCTTGAAATTCAACAATCCCTATTCACTGAAGTCCCCAGTCGAAACTATCTTGCTCATCAGAAAATTACTGCAATTGATCTTCACTGATCTTGGTCAAGGAGGTACGACCCCCGACATCTCTGCAGAAGAATCAAGGACTGAAGTGGTCTTGGCTTTGGAGACATACATCGGTAACCTAAAAATTGACTTCCAAAATGACGTACCACGGTTCGCCAGAGACAGATTCAGTGCTGAGCAGAAGTTCCGCATGTCCATCAACAATAGCGCCAAAGTTGAGGTGCTTCCGGTCACCGCTCTTGCGAACACTCCCACGCTAACATGTTGGCTCATCACCTATATCTATGACCAGGCCAGCCAGAAGATGTGGGGAGAGGATGCCGACGATGGAATTCGCTGCCCAGTTGCTTCTTGGGTTCTGTCGTGAATCAGAACTGCTTCGAGACCCCTTACTAATTAATCTATAGGAGAGCAGACAGGATCCTAAGCTTTCTCGTAGGTATAGTCGTATGTAACATTCCGAGAAGCGTGAGTTATTTGTATACTAGAAACTGATGCTGTCAGAGGCGGTACCACAGTTGCCATGCACCCACCATTATGATTCATCTAAGAGCTAAAAGTAGGGGAACTCTGTGCACAGTAAGGCAGGTTTATTTAAATATTTCCAACGAGGTAAGCATACCTCTCAAACAGAGCGGCAGAGGAGAAGGTCAACACACTCACTCGGCAGCATGTAGGGCCAGACTGACTGTTCATGCATTTGGTGCCACTCTTGTCGCCAAACCCTAGAGTATCGTAGTAAGACTGGAACGTAGTATCCCACCCAGGACAAACGCTGGGCATCCCCGTCAGTCTACGTAACGTAAGGACACACGCATGACTGGTGTTGTGGGGTACTTGGGCGCATAGACCGCACTTTGCAAAATCCCAGTATTGCCACACAACGTTGTTCGTGATGTATGAAATATCACTCTTGTGACGATTCTATACGGGGCTGATCAGCTGGACGGAAGTTGGCTGGGTTGGCGCCGGACCCGGCTTGGTGGGGCCGATGGCCATCCGGCTTTCCTCCGGTGCTCGTCTGGTGGCGGCCGCCAAGAAGTGAGACACGGCTCGGCCAGCCGACCGACTTTACCCGGTTAGCGAATCTCTTGGGTACATTTCTCGCCAGGCGACGCGACATCCGACGCGCTCGCTGGCATGCGATTCCGCCAGTGGTGGTTACAACTCACTCAGAACTGTATCGAGTTCCCGCTCTGGCTTGCGGCTGGCTGTGTGCATCACCACCGTGTGTGTCTACTGTCTTCCTATGCCCGTGCATTTCCGGGCTCTCAATGCAGACAACAAGACTTCTACGGGGCCAATCAAGACGTGTCACGGTCCTGTGAACCGCTGGTGGGGATGCTTTCGCTGGGCAGAAGGCGGCGGCCGAGGTTCCCATCCTTCCTGAAGTGCACGTTTTGTCGTCTTGTTTGAGCCCATCTCTATTTCGCTCCTTGAAAACCCTCCTACCAATCGTTTGCCGTGCTCTACCAACGAGAGCACTGTAGTCTTATTTGCTTGAATGTCAACCCAGTCGCTGGTCGGTCGGATGCTGATGGGAGTCGGAACTTCGATTATTGCATTGCAGCACTGCCTCGAATGTTTGATCCATCATGTTGGTAGTGCTATGCGCAACTGTTCTATACATTACCTATGAACAAGGCTAATCTGACACGGCCGAAGAAAACGACCCTAGCTACGACGCTTTTGCTATTTCACTTGTCGTCAGGGTATTGGTCGACAAAGTCCGTCCTTCCTTCCAAAAGTGCATCCGCATTCAGCCTCACACTCCATCTCACCATATCGGTCATACTGGTGTCCCTGAAGCCATCATGATTATCGATGTCGCTCATAGAACTCATTGGACCGGCCGGGCGATGATGGTGGAAGAACGCAGGCTGTGACGTCAAGCAGTTGTGCGATTTGCGTCCCTTGCCGCCTTCGCAAAAGAACCTCAGAAGAATGTCTACAGCATCACTCACGTTTTTCAATGCGACCTCTTGCAACAGTCTTCTCGCCGCCCCCTTCTGGCTGACGGCATAGCCGAGGGTGCAGACGCCTTCCTGCACATGATGGACGGCGCGGGTATGTTCGGGGTACTTCTCCTTCAAAGTGAAAGGGATGTTGAAGGTCCACAGGTTCTTCTTCGGAGCGACCGTCACGTCGTTGGAGTGAATGACGCGGGCCTTGGGCACGCTCCTGTCGGGAAAGGGGAAATGCATGCCGCAATGGCCGATCCACAGGAGGTCCCAATCGTCGCCGTAAGGCGAGAAAGTGGGCGGGACAGTGGCAGGAAGATGGTCAAAAGGAATGTCCGGCACCGTTCCGGGGGAGATTTCGGACGGCTTTGGGTATGTTGAATCAACGAAAGAAGAGGGTGCTTCCAGCAGGGGCTGAGTAAGCGCATGGGTGGCGAGGGCAAAGTCGTGAAGCTGCGACCTGATCCTGATGTCCCAGTCGACATCGTCTTCGAGGATGAGGGCCGAAGACAGGTTTTGACGAACAATTCTTCACAGGAGTGTTAGAGGATAACGGCACCAGCCCGAGGGGGAGGGTTGACTGACTCTCCCAGTGCGTTCATGTGACCGCGCCAGCAGCCTATGGCACCGTCATTCAAGCGGTCGTGCTCGGTCGTCTTTGGGATTGCTTTATCGGAGACGGTGTTGCCAGGAACACCGTCGATGAAGTCGATGTCTATGTTGCTGAGTGCGGCCTGGAGAATCATGCCATCTCGGCGATCTGTTCGGCTCGGTAGGCCGACAACCAGAATCTTTTCAAACTGGAGGGTCATGAGAAAACACGCTCTGGCCGCGGAGGGCGAAGCAGACTCACGCCCAGTGTGGTATTGTTGATATCGGCTATCAAGGTTGGCGAAGCCGAGGTGCTCCGAATATGGCCAAGGAATGGGTTATGCAGCACGAACACAATCGTCATGAAGACTGCTCCGATGATGCATAAGTCCCTCCTGGACGTTGGCCTCACGGGGAGGAAATGCATCATGTCGAACCTGGCCACGGAGGAGTGGGAAGAAGGGCAATATTTCTCAAAAACCGACTCGATCCGGACAAGTCGCTGGGCACAAGCCTTTAAGAAGAAGGGGGACCATCAGCTACCTACCTTATCCAGCTACTGACTGCTGCATCAGGGTGGGGTGGCGGTCAATCAGATTTCAGGCACCGCGCAGCGGCTGGCTGATTGACGAGCGGGCGGCAATTTGGCCCAGGGTTATCGTGTTGCTTGCTGCACTAATGAGGCACCACGCCCACATAGGGCAGGGGGAGGGGCAAAGTGAAATGAGAAGAAAGGAAAAAGAGGGAGGCAGAACGAGCGACGGCGCATCTCGACACCGATGGCGGAGGTCTGACGCAGCAGCAATTATGGCAATGGCTTGGCAACGGAAAGTGTTGGTGCATGTTATTTCGAGCTGCAGATGGCGGTGCGAACCTGCTTGCCCTGCGTGTTTGGACCGTCTTGCGCTCCCAGGCCGTGAAAACGGCGTCATGGATAACGACCAAAGTTTGGGTTTCCTTTCGGATGAGGAACCCCGCGTTGACAAAGTTTTCGCTCCTGGGTGAATTTGTTTTACCATTCAGCCCCTTCGACAACTCCCCGGGTTTGATATGTAAGCACGCGACAGGGCTTCGGCCATCGATATCCGCCGTCAAGCGCTCTCGTCTGCGCAGGCGTGGCCAAGGGATTGCCGCCAGGAACCGGTACACTAGTTGGATGAGGCCAACACACAATCATTGACAACTGCGGTTGGCTGGAGTGACAGGGACTCGAACCGGGTTGCGGCCACATGGAACAAGCGACGGTGGGCCGACGACCCAAACGGTCGGGTCGGACACGGGCGAGGACAGGCTCGGTCGTCCAGGCAAAGCATGTTGATAAGACAGAGAACTGCTGTGTTTGCCGCTGCGCTTGCGAGAGACGTTGTGCAAAATTACAAACCATTTAACCCAGTATGAGTGCTTTTGTTTTCCAATCATCCCTTTGGCCTCCTCTCAATTCTTCAGCCCGACGCAGAGCAGAGAGCTATGGAGAATTGGCGAGACCAAGAACATCCGGTCCAACACCAGGTTCATACGATACACTATCCGCGCTATGGCAGCAGGCTCTGGCGGGCGGCGCCGCGAACCTGGGACCCGTGATCTTTCGTAGGTCCCCGAGAGAGCCCTCCCTCTCGTGGCTTTGTTCGAACATGCCGACGACTGACACCGAGACGCGCACAGAACCCAACGAGGGCCCGGTCAAGGATTTTGAGTGGGAGGTCCAGACCTATGAGCTCGACCTCGACCTCACACGCCTCGGAAACCTCCGCCGAGACCCAGCCCACGCCGATCACCGCGACGAGAGGCGACTTGGAGTCTGCCACCACCAGGCCAGCAGCCCAACCCAACGAGAGCGGCGGCTCCAACGATTCCGGGTCCGCCGGGGGCGGGGGTCTATCTGTCGGTGCCCAGGCCGGGATCGGCGTCGGGATCGGGGCTGTGGCAGTAACGTGCGTCGTCTGCGGCATCATGGGGTGCAAGTACCTGAGGAAGAAGCAGAAGACGCTGGAAGAGTGTGAGGGTATGGCCATGGCGCAGCGTGAGCCTCACGTCTACGGCCACGGGCCGCCAGGCCTGGTGCACCAGGCCCCGCTGTATCCCGGCCCCGAGACCAAGAGCTGCTCCTACCAACAATGCTCGGGGCCCGTGGAGATGGGATGAAGAGGCGAAAGGGGCTCGGAGCGGGTCGCGCGCAGCAGGCTTGTGTATGGGTACGGGAACGGCTAAGACTCGTATCGGATAGTCTAGAAGAACTCAATGGGATACAGAATAATGATGCATGGTGATACGTTGGTTGTTTTCTTACCAAGGGGGGCATCGCAGTTTCATCACAAGGTTATTGACTAAATACGCGTGATATTGAGGTATCGGAACCGCAGAGGGGGCAGAAGGCAGGCCCAATTCACACGGGCGGACGGTTTGCCACGGGGCAGACTCCGCTCTTTTTTAGGTTAAAAAGTATAATCTAAAATATATTTTACTCTATAAGGTTATTAACCTCCTTTTCTTATAATGCTTTAAAAAGCTTACTAGGCGCTATNCCCCCCCCCCCCCCCCCCCCCCCCTTGACTTCCTCGTCAGCTTATGCATGTGAAAGGAAACGGGACCCCGGGTTCTGTTTAGGCCGAGGGTACTTGGTTACTTGTCATAGCCTGGCTATGTACCAGGGAGAAGGGGTCGTAAGACACGGCTATACCGTCACTTGCCTACCGTCCTAGTTACCAAAGACGTCCAGCGCGTGCTCAATCATCCAGTCCATGCCGTCCTTACGCCAATCGTCCGTTTCAACGACAGCGCCGTCGATGCCGAAGACCACGTCGCTCCCCACACCGGCCTCGCCTGCAGTGTCGTAGACAGGCCACTCGCTCAAACCCGGCGCGCCGTTGGGGTTGAGACCCGCGAAGAAGTTGATCCAGGCCGTGGACATAGTCTTTGAGAGGGCAGCCGCCTTTACTGTGTACGACGTGTCGTTGCCGCCAAAGGGGTTCGTGGTGTAGCCGATGCCGTCGAGGTTGTTGAACACGAATGCGACCTAGATGGGCGTATGCATGTCAGTCTCGCGTGGGACAATGTGGGAGGACGTCGCAATGCGAATCTGTAAGAGGTTTACCTCTGCAAAGTGAGTTGAGCCGATGTACTCTGGGGCTCCGTTCGGCCGCACGTTGAAGCGGTAGGCGAATGAGGGAATGCCGTTCTCCGACCAGACGGTGTTGGCCCTCCGTCGCAAGAAACCGAAGAACCTGGCAAGGTCAGCCAAAAAGACGAACGAAAGACACTTTGGGGCGGCTCAGGACGCACATGTCTCCGAAGAAGGCCCCGCCACGGCGCTGCTGCAGACCCCGCGCCACGGCAATCTCCTCGCCAGGTTGTATGACGTGCGGCCACGTCTCGAGGTTCGGGATGCCAGCGGCCTGATCATCGGGGTACAGCGTCAACGCTCCATCTACAAGCTCATCGACACTCTGCCCCGTCGTTTCCTCGGCCTGGGGCGGGATGACGCTGGCCACGGCGTATGCCATGTCATCGTCCGTGTTGATCGGCCCTCCGCTGGGTCCCTTGCCCTGCCCAAACGCGGATCCTTCGTCCGTGTTGGAACCGATAAGAACGGGCACCTTGACGAAGTCCCCGCGGGCAAGCTGATTGGTAGCAAAGTCTGCGAGGAAGTCGCCGTCCTTGACCGGAATAAAGACAAAGGGGTCGCCCGTCACGTTGAGCACCGCGTGGAACTCTTCCAGAGGCGCGGTGCGCAGGCAGTCGATCGACGCCGGGGTGCCGACGGTGGAAGCGCACGAGGTGACGTTCCCGACGAGCTGATCGTAGTCCGTCTGGTACGAAGTCGAGTTGAAGCCGCCGACCTTGCGGGGGATGACACCTCCAAAGCCTGACTGTGCGGCTGCTGCCCTGAAAAGCCCGTCGTCGCGTCCTTTGTCGGCGTTAGTCACCAAACCGTTCGTCCCTGCGGGAACGAGACAGTCGCCTACCGTTGTATGCCAGCACCTGCGCGGCAACGCTCTCAGCGCCAGAGCTCTCGCCAAAGATGGTGACCTTGTCGGGCGCGCCGCCGAAACTGGCAATGTTCTCGTTGACCCAGTGCAACGCTAATCTCTGGTCCCTGAACCCAAGGTTCGTGGCGCCGGCCTCGAGAGCCTCCTTGCCGCCGGGGAAGCCAAAGACGGAGAGGCGGTAGTTGAAGCTGACTCCGATGACGGGAGTATTCTGTTTGACGCTGTTCTCCACGATGAAAGAGAGGTTGTACCGCCTGTCGGCTGAGCCCCCCATATACTTTCTTTGTGTCAGTTTAATGTGTCTGGAACATGGATTGGGAACTGGATGGCTTACCAGACCGCCCCCGTGAATCCAGACGGCCACAGGCAGCTGCGCGTCGGGTGCTACGCCTGCTGGACGGACGACATTGACGTACAGACAATCCTCGGAGGACTCGTAGCCGATCATGTCTTCGCCGTAGCCGATACAGTGCTTGGGGTACTGCGTGGCGGGGCGGGTGCCGTTCCACGTCGTGTCAAGGCTCTCAGGAACGCGGAAACGCTCAGGAACCTTGCATGGTCAACATACCGTCGCGGGCTCAGACTTGGCAGTCAGAGTTTACACACCTTAGCGTACGGGATTCCGAGGAAAAAGTCCTGGTTGTACTTTGGGTTATGAATGCCGGCATAAGAGCCATTCGTGACGTCCACGACGGGGCCGGTGTTCCTACACCTCAAGGCCGCAGACCACGCCGGAGCGGAGAGGTACAGGCATGTTGCCAACGCGTAGGTGACGAAAACCATGGTCAGAACCTCTGAGACAGACCGTTTGCGGCGCGCGTATCGGTCGGGCTGTGGCGGGTATGGGGCTACAGATACATATTTTGACTTGCCACCAGGGCCGTCATGGCCCTTCTTATACCGCGACCGCTTCATCACGGAACGACAACACCGCCTACGAGGACTCCTTTACGCCCCGTTAGCAAAAAGACGCCAAAGGGTCTGAACAGGGAGGGTATGTGCGGGCATTAACATTGGGCAGCCAGGATATATCGGACCGACCCTCATCGAAGGGGGCTCTTCTACGCAACGAGGGGCACGGCATAGGAGCAGACGTCGAATGACGACGATGGGGGTCCACCCCGAGTAAGTAACCCGGTAGGTAACCGGGACTCTTGGTGTAAAGGCGGGCAAACTCCGGGGGAGGAACTGGATGGGAGGTGTCATGGAAGGGGCCAGGGCTAAGTAATATGGCCCCGTCTAGTGGTTGTGATGGCCTCTGTCGGGGGGTAGATACAAGGGGATCAACAGTGCGAGGGTAGCAGTGGATGCCGGCTTTCATGGACGGCAGAGCAATGGGATGAATGGGGGGGAGGTTGATGCGGGGAGCGGGAAAGGAACCTGGGGCCATTGCCATTGAGAGGCAAAACGCCAGGATGGGACAATTGACCGGGTTGGATGGACGAACCTCTCTCCACACCGGCCACACCTGACTGACATACCTTGATCTAAGTCGGCTTTTTCAACAGTTCTCTCCAGGAAACAAGTTGCCGAATGGACCCCGAAAGCGGGGGAGGAGGAAGAAGCAAAGTCCGAGCGAGAAGAAAAGACCGTTTCCAGCATTCCTGTGAGCAAAGTGTCTGCCCCCCGGAATGTTCCTGATGTCTCTCGGCTCCTTAGCAGCGTGGTGTTCGGGGCGGAGAATGCGACGAAGTCCCTAAGAGGCTCAGGGGCGTGGCTGTCCGAACGGGGGTGGCGTCACGCGTGCCAGCGCATACCGGACAAGGACTGAGATGGTTGAAAGCCGAGGGAAAATGTGTCAAAGTCTTATCCACATTCCCTTTGCCATGTGTTTTACCAAAGACTGACCGCCGGGGGGAGGGGCTGTGGAACGGAAACAAAATGAATACAGTGTCTCTCGCAGGGAATGTCGTTGCAGAAGTTCGGCAGGTAATGTCGCGATGCAGAAACAAGAGAGACGATCCAATTGCTTAATGCGGAGATGTGTGCGCTCCTTCCCCACACGAACCATTCCAACCGGCGACTGGCAAGTAGTGGCAGCAACAGCAACCTCTGAGGTCCTTGCCAGAAAGAAAAGGAAAAAGGCCAAATAATAACCCTCTCCCCCCCCCCCCCCCCCCCCCCCCCCCCCCC
>PUHP01000077.1:11537-61036 GCA_006783085.1 Colletotrichum shisoi | reverse complement strand
GTAAGGTGCCATTCATTATGTCCGCAAAGTCCATTTCCAGCTCCCTTCAACCGGCGGAGTTTGGAGCGAGAATATCCCCAACCACACGACAAGGATCTTGCTTGCTAAGTCATGTCCCCTGTTTGCAAGATCCAAATCTGGCCCTTTTGGAAAGCCATTTCTTACTTTTTGATTCCGGCTTCGGGAGATGAACTCCTCAGCCGCGCGACTAGGATCTTGCTCTGCTGTGTAGAATGGAATGTCGAGACCTAGAGATCCAGTTCCAACGTCGCCGCAACGATGAGGCAGGTGCTGGTTCTGGTTCTGACTTTTGGTGGAGGTTGTCCCCAGGCCTACAACAAGGGTCCTCCTTGTCCCAATACCTCCCCTGTCTACACGCTCCACATCTGACTCTGGCCAGGAGCTGGTTCCGGCTGGTCTTCCCAGCCACGCAGCAAGGAGCTTTCTTTCTCTACCACTTACGGTGACTGCAAGATCCTTATCTGGCTTCCAAATGCAATATTGGAAAGCCCTGAACATGCTAGAAGCCAGTTTAGGCTCCCAAGATGGCCATCCAAGCCTCACAGCAAGCACCTTGCTGCGCCGCGTATGGTCCCGCAAAATCCATTTCCGGCTCTCATTGATATATTGGAGACCCATGACCTGGGAACCTAGTTTTCGCGTATCTGTAACAACCTCGCGGCAGCCGGTTCTGGCTTTTGTCCTAGAGTCTTCCCAGCCATGGAACAAGGAGCTTTCTTGCTCTACGATGTGTTCTATCTGCACTGACCACATCCAGCTCCTGGAGGAGCAGGTTCTGACCTTTCATGGAAGGCATTCTCAATTATCCGACGATGACTCTTACCACTTTACTACGCCCCCGTCCGTAGAATTCATTTCTGAATCCCAGCTACTATGTTGAAATCCGTGACCCAGAAGTCAACTTTCGACGCCGCTACAATTCTATCTTGAGAGCCTGTTGTTTTAGGAGTCACTACTGTATCCCAGCCACGCAGCGAGTAACTTTCTTCGCCGTGCTCCCTGTCCGCTATATCAAGTTCCGGCTCTTAGCCTACGTTACTCCAGATCGAGCTCCGAGATTCTGGCTCTGGGTTTGGGCATTCTTGGCCTTGTTTTGGGAGTCTTGATTGTTCTGCTAGTCAATACTGTAACAAATCAGAGCGTCGACACTTGGGAATCAGCATCGGCCACGTTACAACCAAGTGCTAAGAGCCGCTTCTGGCTACTAGCGCAAGGTCTTCCCAGTTACACAACAAGGGTCTTACTCAAGCCAGTGTTCCAAGCCACACACCAAGGTTCTTCGTAGCTATCCCATTTGTCCTCAGCAAGAGGTAGATTTGGCTCATGTTCGCAACTGTCCACACTCTCCGTAAAATCCATTTCCACCTCTTTTTAACAGCCGGTTCTGGATTTGGGGGGAAAAGTGTTCCCAACCACACGACTAGGTTCTTGCTTGCTAATCTATGTGCTCAAGGCTTCACCCCGCATTCTCCCCTTTGCATCTCACTCCAGCAAGCGAGAAGTCATCTCAGCTGAGGGTTCCACAGAACCGTGTCTACTTTACTCCTCTCTGACTTCGATACTGTAAAGAAAGAGGTAGCGCCAGGCAGAGAAAGAGTCCAATACGAGAGCATCACCTACAGGACCCGGGCTCCGCGACCGGCACGGCGTCCCAAGATTTCACGGTCGAAATCAAGGCCGCCTGCTCGGCAGCGGCTCGACTTGATGCAGCAGCCAAGACGAGCGAAACAAGCCCCTTATCCAGAGTGGCCCACGTTTATGGGAAAGCCTCCACACAGCGGTCACTACGCCTAAGCACAACTAGCAGCGATGGTAAAATGACCACATGTTCTTTTAATTGGAACACGAGTGACTCAATCACGTGCTCTGTCGAGGGCGGTATTCCGAGACCAGACTCGCTTACCATCTAAGAGCATTCTTGGTTTTTATCACAACGCCTTCCTAACAGATCCACGTGTTCATCTGCTCTACAAAAAATTGAGGCAGAAATGAGCGCTTGGCGGACGGTTTGTGCTGCGAGTCTGTACAAAGAGATGTATACCTTTTCGCAAGAAACCTAGGTTTGCCGACATGTGTATTTTAGGGCGGTACTGCTGTAGATGGCTATGTTCAAAAGTGCCTGCTTTGAGCAACCTCATATCCCATTAGGCGGCTTTCTGTCTGGTTTCCAGAATCCTCATCGTCTCACTTATCAGGCCCGTGATACACACACATCTGCAGTGCTTTTTGTCTATCCGTATATGGTTGACACATCCACGCCCTGCCTTACCAGCAATTCTACCAAAAGCCGATTACTGCTTCCCAAAAAGGTATCATGAATCATGTAAAAGGCAGTTTGCATGTTACATTTGATCTTCATCACCAAGATCATCCGCAAACAGCTGCGACAATAACCTCTCGAAACAGACGATCAAAAGCCAGATTTGAATACGGCTACACTTCCACCTTATGCGCCATACATGTGTATGGTATGCATACTTTTAAACGGATGTGCGGGTAAGAGAAAAGCAAAAAGGTTTGACCAAATTTATTTGCCAAACGCCAGCTCTCACAAATATCACAACAAAGTACGCACGCACCTAGTCTACTCGTGCATGAGATTCGGCACAACGTTCATTGCAGTCAGCAACCAACAAGTTAACATGTCGCTTCCACAGCGTCCACCAAAGAAACGAGACAGAACCAACGAGAATTGCAACAAAGCTATCAAAAACATTATGTGGCGTTGTGAGCAGATAAGACGGCGGTACGGGGCCGACTTGTACATCCAAGTCCGCTACAAGCAGGGGTATTATGAGTACACGTCTTCAAATGAGCACGATTTCCCCAGATCTAGGGCTGAACTAGTAAGTCGGATCACACAATAACACCTCAGAGCTAAATTATCGAAGGAGACCACATACCCGATCCCGGTGAGGAGGTCGTCACTGGATTATAGGGAAAGAAGAACTCGCGGTGAAGTTGGAGGTCAACGTTGAATGGTCAAAGTTTGAGTAACAAAGTGCAACGGACCGGCAGATTGATCGTACTTGCAATTGATGTTCACGCCTTTAAAGTAGTCGCCCTAAGTGATGGCCATTTATGGTGTTTCGCTCTCCTTATTTCCCTTCATTCCTGCCGTTCTATTCTGTGCTCCAATTTGTACCGTATTTGGCATCGACTCCTCTCTCTTTTCTCTGAAGCAGTGTAAAATTCCCAACACCATGATGACTTTCTCAGCATGGCAAACCCTTTTCAAGATTCTTCCTTCCCTAGATATCGATCAGTCTCATCTGCGCGCCGTGCAGGTTGTTCTCTTATTTGGTGATGGCGGCTATGGATTGATCTACGGCAAGAGGCGTTTGGGCTATCCCTTGTATCTGCGGATATGAGAGCTCTTTGCGATGGCGATGTCTCACTCAGCAAGAAGTATGTTGCACTGAGCGACGCTTTGCGCGAGAAGGGCTTTGAGCCGGCTCGTTATACGGGAGATGAGAGGATTTTTCTTCGGAGTCCAACAAGGCTGGGATGAATGGAAACAGGCTGCATTGAGGCGATATACGAAGGTGATGAGCGCTTAAACGCTCTCGTAACGAGGCATCGCCAGAGGCCTTTAAAGCAAGAACACAGGCTGTAGGACGCTTGCAGGATCGTGGCGGGCCTGAGTCGGTATTGTGCTATTTAATCGCTTGTGCTAGAAGGAGCCAAGGCTTACATCGATATTTCATGCTCAGATGCATTGGTATTGTTTGATTGAAACTAGTCACAAGGAAGCGACCTACGATCGGTACAGATACTGTAGGGATCACAGGACACCCGTACGGGTGGTGGCACTATTCGCAAGTCTCGTGTGTGAAGGATGCTGCTCTCTGTTGTTGTTAAGTTCTAAGGAAAGCTGTTGGTATTACAGCATAGCATACACGTATATCGATTAGCCTCTCGGCAGGATGAGCAGTTATGATCTGTGCGTATTAGTTGCTATTACCTGACGGAGGGAAGAAACGAAGGCCATCGACGCCTTCGGCCTCGGCTGCCCTTACACGCAGCTAGACGGGTCGAACCTACATGAACGGCCTTGCAGTCGGTTCATGCTATAGTCCCTGGCCCCACAGTTTACGCCCGCAGGCCCGGATATGGGCTGCCGCGGAGCTTCGCGGCGGCCGCATGGGCAGTTAGCCCATATCGCAACCGAAAAACTTTCCACTCTGTGAATTAACAGCAGGTCAACTTGCTTCTAAGCAATTAGCAGCTACATTGTACAGCATTATCCGCCCGCCGTAACTTTTGAATCCAGCTGCGCGTCGTGAAGAATCTTTATCATTGAAGAGTAGAGCCCAGGCTCCAGCCTTTTCCACCTCTCACCACTTGGAAACACCCCTTTCCGCAACGTGTTGACCCATATAATCAATGGTTGATAGTACGGTGTGAAACAATCTGCTGCAATCTTGAGAAAAAGACTCTCATCACCAACCGTACCAACTTTTGATAGAATCAACTTGTTGTCACTCTCGTAATTCCAGCTGTCAAATTCAGTGGGACCAATGTCCTTGCCGTTCTCGTCGTAATGGATACATATCCAGAACAGCACCCAGAAGAACGACTCGAGGTCATGCATGAACGAGTGCTGCTCGCCCAGCAGCGCCCCAATAGCCATGAAAGCCCGCGTGCCCGTCTTGCCCTTGGCACCCGAAGCACCCTCACGTTGCTCCCGAATGGCGAGGTCAAGGTCGATCAAGAATGCAGGCCAGGATGGATTGCTACTGTCCTCGTTGATCATGAGATTGTTGATGGAGATATCCCTGTGGAGGATGCCCGCCTTGTGCAAAGACTCATGACCCTTAATACAGCCTACCAGGGCAGCAAGCAGCGCTGATCGAGAGCTCGCCTTATAGATGGGCTCGCCGCGATCCCGGGTAATGATACGTAGATGAACCCGATTTGGCGGTGCACTAGAGGCCTTTGTTGGAGATACAGAGCAGGACCGCTTGCTTGAAGGCAAAGCAGAATCAATTTGGCTGGACAGACGCTTCTTGTTGGTGCTACTGCGACCCTGTCGAGGAACATCCTTTACCACGTTGCTTGTTGGTAATTGGCGTCCTGGACGGTAGTTTGTTGCTGTAGTGATATCTAGTCCGTGACGAATGTTGTTCCAGACATCATCGTTTGCCTCGTGGACATGGACCGTTTCGTGGTGATAATAACGGGCGACATTTATAACCCCTTTGTCTGCCACCTCACGCAAGAGGTCACCCTCCTCGTTGCGTTCAGGGTATTGCCACGAATCTTTGACAATGAGCAGCGTCTCTGGATGTCCTTCAGGGTGGGCTTTCCAGCAGGTCGTAGCCCGGCCAGCCACACAGCGTGCTCGTAGGATTATCCCGTCAATTACAATCTTCTCCATGGAACCATTCCGCTCAATCTCAATAAAGCGTTCGCCGTTCAATGTCATGACCGTCGGATCGAACCCCAAGGCATCTTCGTCCATCCATAGAAACCCAAGAACCGTGGACACGAACTGCAAACCATCTTTGTTGATGTCGAACTGCTCTGATGCAATGGCTCCAAGCCGGTCAAATGCCCACACCCTCATGAGAGATCCACAGAGCGTAAAGCCCAGGACAAAGCGTCGGGTGTCCTGTGCAGCGAGCACTTCCCTCGCATATCTCCCGAGGTCGAGCCACGCCTTGGAAGCTGTGTCGGCAGACGGGTTGCTCTTGAGTTCTCCGGGCACCAGCACCTGCTTCCAGTGGAACCGAGACCCTTGCCCAGCCTTGACATGGTTGACGAACCCGACATCCAGCTTCCGCTCTGCTGTGGAACCATGTATTGGCTTGTTGGGTTCTGCTAGAAGCCTTCGCTGATGTGTTGTGTTTGACCGCTGGGCGTTGGCGAACACTGATAGCTTCTCGATGAAGCCCCCGAGCCACTCCAGCACCTTTTTCTCGTTGGCATCCTGGGGCCATCCCTGCCAGCCGTCTTGAAAAAAAAGATCGCCACCATCGAGGCAGCACTGGTCGAAGAACTCCTTGGATGCTGGCTCGAGTCCATGCACACCTCCAAAATATGCGTGTCGAAAGCCGGGAAGCCCGACATACATAGTGCCAAGCTCCCCTTTCAGTATATCGTCAACATATCTGCGGTGTTCGGACGAGTTCGCAAAACTGCTCGTGTTGTGCAGCCAGGGTGTTTGTTGAAGTGAAGAGGCTATCGTTCGGGGAGGCGGGGTGGCTTCGACGACAAGACGCCTAACTTGAAGCCAAATCGATTCATCGTCAGGGTTGTCGGCAAGGGCTACTCTCAAAAGAGGTTTAACGCGGTCGAGGTAACAGTCATCTTCGAGCTGGAGTTGGAATCGGAGCAGGTCACTGCGGAGAGTGCCGCGACCTGATGGTGCAGGCAGCAAACGCGCAGTCGGAAGGCTTTGTAGTGCCGAAAGAAGACTGAAACTGAGATTTCGGAGGTCTATCAGAGTGGTCAATCAGTGGATAAACTGCCGTCGCGTTTTCATTCGTACCTTCCAGCTCGAGCTGTTCCACTGCTTCTGACCTGCAGGTAGAGTCTCTGCAAGTCGATTGAAACAAATCTAGAAAAAAAGAAAGACCGCTTGCAATAGGATTTCCTTTGATAATATCGGACTCTGACTGATCGGCCATTGTGGGCGGAATGCACTTGGTGAGGCGGAGGTGGATCGCTTCATTCTTGAGAAGTCGCGTTGGGGAGCCAAGTTTGGCGTGGCGCAATGACCGAACACTTCAGATGGCCTGATCTGGGAGAATGTTGTTCCGGTACCTGGGATGGAAAGATTCGAAACAGTGGGTCTCTCATGAAGGACAGGGCCCAGCGCACCGGTTCGTCGGGTGTGGTCCGTGCAAAAAAGGGTGTGGGCAACATGCGTGACCGTCGCCCGTTGTGCGTCATTTCACTGGGGCGACAAAAAACAACCGCCTGTTTCTCTACTTCAGCCACTGTCAAAATCCCGATGAAACAGCGCCGTATCATCTGGTGTCGCCTCGAGAGAAATGATATTTCGCCAAAAGCGGCCGTGCTCGCAAAGGCTGTGGTGGAGAAACTCCAGCGTCGGCGCAAGAAGCAGCTTTGGACACAATCTACTCGCCGAACTCACGGCTTGTACACTGTTTCGGCCTCGGGGACTTGATCGAGGGCACAAAGGTGCTTGGACAATACGGGGACTCTTACGCTGTGGCTGTCTGTTGTTGCCAAAGACATCGGCGTGAATGACCAAGCCGATAGCTACAGTTGTCGCATGCTGATAGGGGAAGATGTGGTGCAGTATCGCTCGAAACAGGATGTGACGGAGGCCCATATCAAGGGACAGCTTCAAGGACACGTTGGAGGTCGCTTGGTCCCGCTCCCAGGTGCCTACGAGGACAATCGCTATCCGCAATGGTTCAAGGTCGATGGAGGGCCCAACATCGACATGGTCTGGACCAGAGGATACGATAACGACGATGGCGCCGATGTATACTTGTGCCCGGTCGCATTCGAGAGGCGATGCCCTCAGGAAGTGAGGGGCTTCAAGATGTCCTGTGACCCGCTCACCCCTGGCTGGGTCAAGGAGCATCCAAAGCACCCGCAAGACCTGCTCTACTCGATTCCTTTTGTCTTCGTCGAACCGGACGCGAACGGCCAATCGAAGGAGGCTGTTGTATTCCGATCTCAGCGGAAGAGGCTCGAGAGCCGAAGCGGAATCTGTTTGATCCTGAAGCTCGCTTGTGGGATGGGTCCTGACACGGAAGTAGTCATTGGCCGAAAGCCCTGGACATCTCTGGACGGCATTGGCTGTACTCACCTCTGAAGGCTGAGGTTGATACCCTGGAAGGAAGAGGGCGCAATGGGTTTGGCGCTAGGCCTCTTAGGAACCGGATGTATCCAGAAGAAGAAGCCTGGATCACGAGCATGGGCTTCTCTAATTGAGTGTGTCTTAGCTACTGGCAGCTGCTTACAACCCCTTGTTATCTATAAGGAGTTGGTTTCTCAGACCCCTCATAATGTTCGTTTCTATGAGTGTGCTTCTTGTTCTAGAACCTTCGCACGCCTGCTCTTAAAATCCTTTTTTGACCTTTCAAAATAGCTGGCGTTGTGTGGCGATACTTTGATCCAGCTGGCTGAATAAAGTGAGGTAACTATCCAGCTCATTTGCCTTCCTTGGCGTCGACCACATGACAGCAGATGAAGCAGAAGCCTAGCCCTCTATATCCTGGGAATCTTGTACCCCATGGCTATCTCCAACGGCCTTATTGAGTGGTGTTGATGGTGTTGTTGACGATGATGCCTTGGGCAGCAGCAGGGAGCTCATGAGGGGCTTTGTAACAGCAATAGGCTATAACCCAGTGGATTTCCAGCCACTCTTGATGTTCTGAACCGTCAACCCAGATAGGCGTGCCTCTTGATAGCAGGATATAAAGTTCCTCTTAACTATAATGGTAGAATCATTCCACTGACTAAGGTATCTAAGCTCCTTGCGATAGGTTGACTTTACTCGGCTGAAGACTGGCTGATCAAGTGGCTGAAGGACATTGCAAGTGTGTGGAGGTAAGATTAACATACGGACGTATTATTATAGAACTGCCACATAAATTTGGTCGTTGTATGGCTCCTTTGCTCGTCTATGATAAGCAGCCTGGCCTGGGCAGACTCACTTTGGGCAATCTGAGGCCGTAGGACCCTTTTCAGCCACTCAACAGCAGTATCATCAGTGGTCCACCCATTCTCTGTTACTGCAAACCTCCACCCATCATATAGGTCAAATTCTAAGAGAAATCACTGCTGCAGGACGGTCTTGTCCTTATATATGAGAAGAGGATGGATGGCAATGCCCTCAGCTGAGATACACTCGATGATGGATACCCAGGCTCGTTATCTAGACTGCTTTACTTCGAGCGGCCGCAACAGCATTCCCATCCGTGAGCCGGCCGATATGCATCAGAAAGTTGTTAACGCGGTGCAAACCCTAACAATGTGGACGGTCAAGGGAAGCGCATATCCATCCTTGGACAACCCAAGAAGAAACACTATCCGAGAAGGCCACGGGCGGTTTACAGATGGGGGAGATAGCTGCTGTTTCATTAACCTAAGTTGACTAGAAGGCAAAGATTCCGATTCATATCATTCGAATAGTGTTCTTCGGTATACTGTTCAATAGGGCATGACGATGTGAAGCCGAACTGAGGCGTCATGCCACGGATTGGTCATTGCGAACCAGCAATATCATCGTCGTATTTCCAAATGAAGATCGCGGTGGACGGAGCCGACGCTTCTCCACGTGCCCAGAGTCTCCTATCCTTAGTTTCTTGTCATCTGCGATAGCCAGCACTATCTCCTTCGCCATATCCAGCTTATGGTGTTCAGCGAATGTCTCTAACTTTGCCCTCCAAATAGAAGCTCATCGATGCGTTGAGCGAGTGGACTAAACCCAAGAACCCTCAAGACTTTTGCCAGCTGGACGAGTCTTCGACATTCGTCTACTCACAATCAGATACTTCGAGACCTCCGCCGCAGGAGATTCGTCGAGAATCTGCTAGTATGGGTAACCCTTCCGAGCTCCCATATGTGCCCTCTTGTCTTGATGCCAAGTGCATCGGGCTCCACATGCATGAACCGACATCCTTCTCGATAAATGAGGTCAGGTTGCAGCTTAGAGGCGGTAAACGACTGTAGGCATTGGGTTCCCAAGTTATAGATAGTGTTTGCTGTCAAAACGGATCAACTGGTAGTTGTGCCTTTGCTTGTCATTGCTTGTTTTTGCCGCGCTATTCTACTTACTACATGCTTCACTACCTCACGGCATCACTTCGGGCCGAACCCGTAATACTATTCTGCCAATTAGGTCTGGTCCGACTGCTAAGGCGCCGTGTCAGGGAGAGGATCGCCCGCTGACTAGAACTTGGCAGACAGTGAGTGTACCTTAACGAGCGGCTACAAGAACGCCAATAAGGCAGGCCTTCGACGAGTCGGCCAGCATAGAGCAGTGCACTTAGCCCTCCAGACCGAAAGGGCACACAGCGCGCTTATCGTCTATCGAATCATTCGCTGGCGCACTCCACTCCTTCATCTTCCCCGTCGCCAGGTAGGCGCGCTTGGTCGTTCAGCTGGCTAGCAGTGGCAGCAGATCACCAGTTATATATCACTGATGTACAGGCAAGTGGTGGACTGGTAGCCAGGCAGTAGGAGTCCCAAGTCTTGGAGGGCTTTGCTTTTACTGTGCTTTGATCGTATCGTCGGCTCATACCTATCGCAGGGCTTGGCGAAGCTTCCCTTTCATTTCGTCTACGTGAGCCTCAACACATTCCGCTATTTGTTTCGCCATGCTGTCCTGGATGAACTCGTGGATGTTTTCTTTGAGTGTGTCTTCCATGCCTTCCTTCAAATCCTTGAACTCGTCACAAACGTCTGGGATTTGTTTCATGACCTCTTCATATCCGGTCTTCAGCTCGATTACATCAGTCAAAAGATCTCCGATGTCGACATCCGTTTGCTCTTGATGCTCCTTCAATGTAGAACAGTCTTCTTCCAGCTCCTCATATCGTTCCTCGAGCCTTTCAACCCGCCTCTGCAGTTTCTCAACGTTGTTTGGTGGCTGTCCGATTTGTCGGCGTTGTAACTCGGTTTCTCGACGTTGTAACTCGATTTCTCGGCGTCGCAACTCAATGTCTCGGCGTTGCAACTCGATTTCTCGGCGTTGCAACTCAATTCGTTTGCGTTGCAGTTCGAGATGCCCGAAATCGCTCTCGTCGTCGAATATAGATCGCGGTGTTTTTTCTGGGCGAAAGGCGGCAAGTGGACGTTTTCTTTTGGCAATCTGGTGTATATCGGTATCTTCGCTTCCGCAGTGGCTGCCGTTCTGGAAGGGATCCGGCACATTGTGCTGTTTGATATCGCTATACCTCGGCGGGACAAGGCCGGGGGGTTCAGCGGGAATGGCTGTGGCTGCGGCGTCTGATCTGACCGTCGGTGACCGTCCCTCACTCGGACGTTTTTCATACGGCGGCGGTGACTCTTCGGGACGCGGGTCAGTCTCCGAAGGGAAGGGTGCTACCGCATGACGCCGTGGCTGAAGCGGTAGAACTGCAGCGTTCTCTCATGGGCGGAGGGTCATGATGACGGCCACGGGGTTTGTGCACTTTGCCGCCAACACCGATATACAGCCTCTTCACATTACACATGTCCTTATACGACTTCCTCAGAGCTTCTGTTGGAGACGGCGAAATAGCCTCCTTGTAGTGTGCGAAACTCTCCTTCTTCAAGATGGTGTGCTGAAAATACAGGGAAAACCGCGAAGCGGCCGCGAGCGACTCGGCATACTCAAATGTGGAACGGGCTTCGCCGTCAGGAATCTTGTCGACGTCGAAATCGAACGGTACGGCGAACTGGATACCCTCGCCACTGCGCAGCCGGAACTGGAGGCGAGTTACCGAGTGCGTGAGTTTTAGTTGCTTCAAGACATTTTCGAGGTAGGGTGGGTTTTGAGCATCGGCATTGGTCTTTTCATAATCGATTCGAACCAGCGAGTCGAGAGAGTCGGCAGTGATTTGCAGGTAAAGCGTAGATTTGGTGGAGGTGCTGTCAGTGATGGAGACATCAAGACGGAAAAGTACCAATCTTTTCGACGAATGTGGGACACGAAGTCCAAATTGCTGAGGAATGATTTCGAGCCCCCGTCCTTCTTCATCTTCACGCACCGCAACAACTTTGGGAACAACCAAGTTGCTGGTCTGCATGTTGTATGTGCTTCCGTTCGACCCCCTAGACTCGCGCGTAGCGAACGTAGCCGACGGAAACCAGGAGAGGGGCCGATACTTACCGTTGTTATGGCGTTGTCCTTTCCTCCCTTTCGCAGCAAGTCCTTCAAACGCTTGTCATAGGCAGACGCGTCCGGCGAGATCCCGACCCTACTCGTGCTGCATCTGGGGCTCTTGTGCGAATAGTAGAATGACCGGGGCGCCGGGTGACATATCCGCTTGGGAAGGGTTCCGACGGGATCCCAGTCCTACTCGCACAATAAGTCGCTTCAGTAACAGAGCGGTTGACGTGTTTGGACGCCTGGAACAAGTCTATCCGTTCAAAGCGCGCGCGGAAGGTGATGTCGACATGAGGGGAAAGCCAACGCGCTGGTGACGAGGATGGGACTGAATAGGGAAGAAAATTGGAATTTTGGCACGCGATGGATGCCTAAGGATGGCCTGATGCGGCAGCAAGTTGTTCCATAAATGGAATCCACCAGTCAGAAGTGAGCGATTGGTTGGTTCTGCTGAAGCGGATCTGTATACCAAAGCGCTCCAGACCCCCACAGCAAGGCCTACTAGTACAGGTACCATACCTACAAGTACAGTACAGCGCTGAGCGGAAGTACATGTACGCCCCGATGACGCGGAACCGAAGAAGGCTCCCCCGGTGCTTGCTTGTCAGAAGGGAATTATCGTAAAGCGCTCAGCTGCATGTAGAAGTATAAGCGATAGCCTTGTCTAGTAAGGATCCCTGTTGAGTAGCTCGTTCGCTCTCCTTGAATATCATCGGTCAAAATGAGCTGTTCCCAAAACTGTGTGTGGTCAGTGCCCAACTAGACCCGCAAATGTTCCTCCGCCCGAACGAAGTGTACATCGTATAGGTCCGCAATTCCTTTGATGCCTTCCCGTCCTACTACCTTTGCAGACGTTGAGCTTCTCATTCATATGATACCCGTCCTCAACACCCCCCGTTCCAACCAGTAAGCGCAGCCACTGTACGACCCGCTGACGGCGTCACAGGCGAGGGTGCTGGCCCAGTTGAGAACAGGGATGACGCGGCTGAACGGGTACCTTCACAAGACCAAGGTAGTGCCGTCAGGAATATGCCCTTGCGGGCAAGTAGTGGAGACAGCGGAGCACTTCCTATACCGGTGCACAAAATGGGACCAGCAGCGAAGAGAAATGCAACAGAAGACAGGACAACGGACAGGCAACCTCTCCTTCCATCTCGGAGGAAAGTCGCGTACAGATGCGAGTGACTGGAAACCTTGGGTAGAGGCAGTGCAGGCGACGATCCAATACGCACTGGCAACAAGACGGCTTGACGAAAGGGCCTAGGCCACCATCGACAGCCCTCTGCCACATACTAACCATCAAAATCGTGCCCGACAGCAGGCTCGCACCAGCGGCTGAAGATACGAAGCTGGGCACCTGGAGAAAACACCTTCACGGACAACTTACTACTAACCCCACGAGACCACAGCATAGAACAAAGACTAGAATGAGGTTGAATTCAACAAGAAGCTTGTTTAAGGGCTGAAAGAGAGAGATATATAGCGGATGTGGAGGGTTTATGCATAAGTACGACAGTTGCCCTCAATGGGGTGTAATAAAGTCATCATCATCATCATCATCGATGGGACAAGCAACGAAGAATGATGCAACAGGAGACAGGACAACGGACAGGAGTCTCCCCTTCCATCTCGGTGGAAAGTCGCGCAAAGATACGAATGACTGGAAACCTTGCATGGAGACTAAAGATAACGCAGAGTCTGTAGGCTCAATAACTCAACAAGGTTTTAAGGGTATTACTTACCATGGTGTTGTTGCCGTCAACTCATCTGTGCCACCCTCGGGAATAGTAACCGCAACGGATAGTGCATAAGTGAAAAGCCAAGGCAAGCACGCAGCTGTAATTTCTTCCTCCCATACTCTTTAGGGCTCTAGGTCAATTGTTTTTAGACAACGAGGTAGCCGGCTTGGTACACATTGTGTAGTTGATAGAGTCAGACGAGCGCGGCCACTATCTGCCGCGTTGACGGTCTGGTACCATCGTAACTTATGCAGAGACCCAATACCCTCACGGTCTCATAAGAACACCTATTTTCACACCTCGCCCGCGGCTGAATGCTTAGGAATCTCTTCTGAGCATGTCTCTGGGACGTTGTGACCCGGAACAGCCGCTGGGATGCGTGCCGTCGAGGGCCTGAGACCCGCCCAGATGTCTTGAGGAGGACCAGACTCGTGAGGGGGGGCTCGCCCGTGGTCGTCTGGCCGTCAAGTCAAAGATTCCTCCTAGGGGGGCTCTCGTTGTCGTTCTCCCTCGTGACCGATAAGGTAGAAGATAGGCGTATGCAGTGTTGTTCGCTAAGTGGCAAAGGAAACGGGGTAAGATCCGGCAAGGGGTAGATTGCGTTGATTAAATAAGGAATGGGAATATTGTAATTGTCGTGAACATAGGACGCAGGAATCGTATTTATAAGTGACCTCTAGTCTCTAGAACTCACTTTACAAAGGAAAAGGCACGCTGGGATCTATGCGATGACTCCAGGAACCCAACGGCAAACAAATCTGTTGGTGCAAGTGCAACGGTGATTGATCTACAAGAGCAAGCCCCGAATGGGCCACAACTTCGCCTAAGTAAACAGACGTCCTTGAAAGTCAATTAGCCCTGAAGAGACAATTAATGAGTATTTCACAAATTGCCTGATCTTGATCTAGGGTATGCCGTTTAGAGTATTCTCGTTGACATCTGCACTATTGTTGAGGAGCATCTGCACGATGCCGAAAAGTGAGTAGGTTGACTTGAATTTACACCAAGATGGCTTGACCGACATGGCCATTCGCCGTCGATATCGGTTGTATACGGATGCTAGCCTCCATATCTTACAAGTTCCCGCGAAAGATCTTCCGAAGTAGGTGTCTTAAGACAATGTTGCCGCCTTCTTGGTTGATTGTGTTACGGAATATCTTGCCTGTCTCCTTGGTGTAGGCTCGCAGCTCTGCCACTGTGCGGAAGGTCTGGACTCTTCCCTCATTCCTTCGTCCCCACTCAATCAAATCAACGATATTGACATGTGTCCTTCGTGCAGCCTATGATCTGAGTCAGGATGAATCTAACAGATTTTATTGCACGAACTCATACCTCTTCGCATTGTTCGCACGTCTTCGGAAGCGGGTCGATACCAATTGCTCGTAGCAGTGCATGCCACGCAGTCAAATCGTCTTCCGCACCATACCACATATGCAGTTCGCGTTCCAAAGCATCTTGGTACTTGTTCCACGCATCATCTGACTCGGTATGGCCACGGCGCCACCCCTTATGTTCACGCAAGTTGGCATACGAAGCTGCTGGTGGGAGCGAAGGATTGTAATCAAATGTCGGGAAAGAGTGAAAAAAGACATCCAGAGGTGTATCCGTATCCTGTTGGTGAATAGGAGAGTCGCGTAGGTGCTGTTGTAGAGCTCCCTCACTGCCGAAGAATCGGCCGCAGCTCTCGCATTCAAAGGACGGCGAGTGAACAGGAGAGTCATGGAGATGCTGTTGTAGAGCCCCCTCACTGCCGAAGGATCGGCCGCAGCTCTCGCATTCAAAGGACGGCGAGTGAATAGGAGAGTCACGGAGATGCTGTTGTAGAGCCCCCTCACTGCCGAAGGATCGGTCGCAAACAATACAACGAGAGGTCATGACGCCAGACTTGTCATGCTAGTGATGTTGATGATACTTTTCCCCATGAAGAAGATATCAGCCACTTGAAGGCCGAGAACGGGGAAATGACAGGACCGTTATATATGTGACGCGTGGATCTTGTGACACCCAACGTCTATTATGAGTGAGTCTACGCCTGGGGTCATAAGTTCAAAGTTTCCCCTCAGCCATGCAGGCGATAACTGAGTCACATACTAACGCATGCAGAGTGCATGGACAGCAACCACGACATGGACCAACAGACGGCGAACTGAACCAACCACTGTAGTGCCGTCACCGGCTATGCACCACGGAAGTGAAAGACAACGGTGCTCGCCCGAGCATGGCTGATTTCGTCTGGCTAGCCCTTGCTACCGTCCTCGGACTTCATATTTTAAGGCGTATTGATGCGGAAGCCACACGATCTCAATGTGGTCTTGCCGCCCGCGCTGTTGTTCGCCCACGCTTTCTCTGGGGTTGCTCATCCACTCAAGCACCATTAACCTGCATCCAAAACCGGCCATATTTAGGATCAGCGTAGGGAGTAAAGATCCAAAACCAAATGTCGAAAGTCCCTCGCCAACACTCGTTTGTGTTACAAGCCAAAGCCAGATAAGATCCCCATACAAGAGTCGTTCCAACGAAGTGGACTAGTGGGACAAAGGGCAACGCCAAAGTGCATGCCTAAATCAACGATTGAGCGCGCTTCCCCGCGTCTCGAAATTTCTGGTGAGCACATCGTGTCCAATGCTTATTAGTTCTTCAGGGGCTCAGCGGCATCGTGAAAAAGGAAGCATAGTCCCAGGACGGGAGCCCCAGAAGGCAGCACATCAGGCGCCGATTGAGGTGGGGTCATCTCGGTGGCGGCTCATGGCACTGTTACTAGCAGCTCGGTCAGGCCCTTTGACGAACACCGGATAGCATAGCAGATACCGGGGATGCGCGCTTCCGGGCTTTCGTTACGAGTAGGCGAGACGACATCTGAGTGACCTGCCAGTAACAGTCGCCGAAGCGTCCCGTCTGTGGGACACCCGGAAACGATTACTCAGGCGTTGCTACTGTTCGAGGGTTCCTTATTCGGACGACCTGTCAGTAACCCATGCTGAACCATCCCGTCTGAAGAGCCGCTGAAGTGTCCACCCTGGTCGTGCTATACTTGTATGCAGCGGACAAGCACGCATCTCTGAAGCTGGGCACGATATCGGTTCCGTAAATCATATGCCCGCACTGTCTGGACGACGTGAACAGGATCCACTGTCCAGATGCCCTGGCGTGCCAATCGACCAGTGCCGACTCATTGGGTCCCATGCCGGGCGGGGCTTACGGTGTGGTGGGTTGCAGTTGATTGGACTGGGATATGCATCAATGAGTTGGTCCAATGGTCTTGATCATAGCGGTTGCGTTGTCCTGCGACCTTCGTAGGGTCATCACAGAGCATCTCTTCCAGGAGTGAGCGGGCCCCGTTCTAGTTCCAAGCCGAGGGCGCCCGGAGCCCGATGCCATCCATGACAACCAGGATGATGTTAGCGCTGATGCTTGAGCACATGGGCCTTGACTGCCGCCAGGCACAGTGAGGCCGGATGCTAGACGCCGGCTAGTCCCATGTGCCCCTGCGGCCCGTTTGCGCCACCTTCGCCGCAAGAACGGGCTGTGTCCTGACTAAATGCTATCTGTATGAACAACTGCTACTGTATGGATCCTGATCGTAGACGCGAGCGGTGCAACCATTCAGTCTCGGCCTCGGCCGCCAGGAGCGACCCACACTCGATAAACCCATGGCTTATCCGTGCTGTGCTTGATGTACGGAACCGGCGGCGGGTGCTGGTCCGGCTTCCGCGGCAGAAGTCCGTTTGCCTGAATGGAGCCCGACTTGCATCGCAGCTATCTGGGGCCTGTCCAACAGCCTAGTTGCCCAGGGGAACCACGTCAAGAGCAAACGAGCTAGCTTCTCGACGGGGATCCTGATTGGTGTGCAAACAAACGAGGCGTCCCGCAACATGCCAGCCCGGATAATCACTGCTCTTCGGCTAGGCGCTACTTGTCAAGCTTGTCTTCCAACCGCTATAAGCAACGCTATCCCTTGTACGGAGTGGCGCCCTTGCAGCAATTTCACTCTAACGAGCAAGTACGGGGGTTAGCCGTCTTCGGCTCCGTGTCACTGCGGTGTAATCACTTCAGCAAAGCGCGATAAGTTCCCACGCTTGTGCTCGATCCCCGGTCGACGTCCGATTTGCACGCCTCAGCAGTATGCCAAAGCCAAACCACAGGAGTCAAGCGGACTGGCTGCATACCTCCCATCATGGGGCTCCGACCAACACCGCAATCGCCTGAAGGTGGTGCCGTGCGTAACACCATGCCTGTTCGGGTAGCCTTGCTCGTGCACATAGTACAATGTATGTCGCGTGGAAGTAGCTGACAGTCGCCCATGGGGTCCACTTCGCCCGCCGGACGCTCCTTCCCACTCCGTAGGGACGGCGGTCGATCGCGGAAACAGCACCGTGAGTGGTACAGCCTGTCGATCAATGAAAGCTCCCTGCAGCCTTTTGGCTGGAGTGGTGGGGTACGCCTACTGCACTTGCCCATCACAACGGCAAAATCAACGTGACGGCGTCCAGTGTATATGTATATCCATCGTACCGCCGAGCTGCAACCGCAAGGAGGCCCGGTACATAAGACACCGCTGGTTAGCCGCCCGTTGGAGTACGCCGAAGCCTGCAGTTAAAGTGTCCACAGCAGCCAGCCACAACAGGCGATATGCCTTATCAGAGCAGAGGCAGTTGCTAGGCGATACCAGGCGGGCTCGCGCAGCTGCCGCCATGGCCTGTGCCCCGCCGGATCCAGGTTTATCCCGAGATCCAGCATCCAGCCGATTCCGTTTCCAACAGTTTCGATAGGTAACCCCCTTTCGGGGTGATGATCAAGGTATTGGAATAGGATTTCAAGAGTCTTTTCAGGCCAAGTTTGACGAGAGGCTGAGACGCGGCGAAAAGCACTCCCAAGACATCCCTCCAGGCGATACGCCTGCCTCACGGGAAGCGTGCAATCACATCGCGGCGTCTTCATGGTGCGGGGTTCGGTACCAAAGACGACGTACGCCCACTGATGCGTTTTGCCGCATTGTGCGGGAGTGGGGCAAGCGCTTAGGCGCTGTTTACACTGTGTCGTGATACCACTAACTTACAGGCTGCATGTCCTGTTGGCTCGGCTCGGCTCGCTTGCAACCCCCCCTGACACCAATGTTGGACCTGAACCCGCAAAAGAGGAAGGCACCGGCGAAAGACGCCTGGTAGCATTATCAGGCGGCAAACAGGCCGCAGGGGCAGACTGGGCTAGCCGGCATCCGGCCCCATTGTGCCTGGCAGCCGTCAAGGTCAAGACCTTTATGCCCATACATCATCCTTGCTAGTTCGTGCTGGTGGTGCGCCGGTGCATTGCATGCCACCTGTCACCTACGCGTTGGGGGCCTAGCACGAGTCGTCATAATCCGTTGGTCTTAAAACGTCGGAGTGAGGCGGTTCGCAGAGCCGAAAGAGCTCTTCCATGTTTGCAAGCCGTGCAAGAGGTGTGGAACGACGTCGTAGTGTCTTCCGTGGTTGGAAGATACAGTAATCAAGGGATGTGGTTGGGCTGCCGTCGTTTCTTCCAGGTCCCTGTCTGGAAACCCGACATCATCCAACTTCGCTTCCCATACCATCTCACCTTGAAACTAAGCGCCCATGGCCTGCTTGAATCCGGTCCTTAGCTTCCAGCCCAGCAGTGGCAAGCAGTGCCCGCTGAGCTGGTAGACGAGGTCCATAACTTGTATGGCGTCACGCTTCTTGACGCAGCGGGAGTGGCGGTCGCAATCTTCGACGCCGCATTTGTCTTCACGGGCACAGTGGGCATCGATCCAAAAGAAGTCGGTGTCTGTGTGACTTACATAGTCGAGGACGCGGTCAAGGACCATTTCCGGACCGGCGAGAGTTGAAGGTACTTGTCGTCCCAGTCATCAACGGGGTGCCGCCTGGGTTTTCGTGCTTCGAAGAGCTCTAGGTGTAGGACAGTGCGACGTACCGCCGGCGCAGCTTCGAGCTTTTGAGCTGGAGGTACTGGAGGCTGCCAATAAAGGAGCGAAGCTTCTTCCGACTAGGTACAGCCAGAAGGCCATGTTTCTAAAGGGGGTGCATCCGACTGCGGTCCTATACGGCCCTGACGAGGCCTCAGTCACCAAATCGCGTGTTTTCCCTACCGAGAAAGTTACAGATTCTACGCAGGCCGCGATCTCTTTCGCGCAAGTCAGCAACGGCAAAATCGGATACGTCGGAGACGTGAACGTCGAGGAGGGGACAGACGATACTATTCTGGCCATGTGTGCCTTACTAGTATCGCTCAGTTAACACGTTCTTGGCTATTGTAAGGACAGCGTCTATAGAAATGGTTATGGGGATTTTGAGAAGGGGCACGACTATGATTGATTTAGACATCAGCGCAATATGCCACGGTCAATATAGGATCTGTCGTATCTATGATGATAAGATTTTTCTGCTTGTGAGGAGCAGCCTCATTTGCGTCATGAGAGACTCTTGCCCGGCTCAGAACCGGGATGGCAAGACTGACCTGTTGTCTACATCGCATTGAAGCAATGCCTTCACATACACCCTCCATACTACGACTCATACATGTATCAGCTCTCGGATAGGCTGGACACAGCCATCGCAAGTCTGGATCAACCGCGACGTGAGGGAACAAAGGGATTATATCTGCGGAGGGCCAATGCCGAGTCCGACGAGGTGTTCGCATTGACCTGTCGACACGTCTGTTACGGCGATAGTGAGACAGGTAGCCGGCTACCGAACGAAGAGATGACGTTGCCTCCGAAGCCCGTTATCCACCTGCCAGAGAGGACACAAGATTTGCTCGCTGTGAAGTTGAATAACTCCAGAGACGCTATTACTGCAGCACTGCTGACAGAGGAGAGAAGGAGAGAGGCCTACGCCAAGGACCACGAGGCACTCGCATCTTCGGGGACCACCATACTACAAGCCAAAATCACTGCAGTAGAGTCCATCATCCAATTCTTCTCTCAACGAAAGGATCTACACACCCGGATTTTCGGTGAGACCGCATTCGTCAGAGAGTACGGAGTAACAGGGTCTAGGTTTCTCAGCGATTGGTGCTTGATACGACTGGGAGTCGGTCATCATGAGAGGCCGCATTCCGCTCTCTCCAATCGTATCTTGATCGATGGGACGATCTTGCAGCTCGTTTCAGAGACCAAAAGCCTCTTGCTAGGATACAGGATGCTGAACATAACCGCATCATCCAAGTACGAGGCGTAGCTCCCGTCTCGGAGCTCCTAGAGTCCAAGGAGAGTTATATTGTAGGCATGCGGGGTCGAACATCGGGACTTCAATTCGGGCTCTTCAACCTAGTCAAGTCGGTTCGCCGCGAGTTTACTAGAAACGGCCAAACCTTCCACTCCCAGGAGTGTTTCATAGTGGCCGAAATCAATGATGCGTACAGAAGATTTACTCAGCGAGGCGATTCTGGTACCTGTGTCTTCAACCTGGGGGAAGGGCCGTCGCCATGATTACAGGAGGAATAACACGGGACGACGTGCTCGCAGGAGGTGATGACTACAATCTGGATCGTCCGATGTACGTCACCTATGCTACGCCCATGGAATGGCTTCTGGAGGATATGGAGGATTGCGGGCTATCATTAGAGATTCTTTAAAGAGTCAAGAGGGTAGGAAGGCTATGTATGGCGTCTGGAGGCCAGGAGGCCAGCCAGCTTACGCAGTTTTCATTCTTTCGAATCCAATACATCTGTCGCCATACATGTCTTTCGTAGTGATGGAGACGTGGTAACCGCACTATGCAACAATGAAAACGGTTTCTTACCTTGGCGAAACGGGCCATAGATCGGATCCGAGGATCTCGTCGTCGGCTTGGGGTCTGCCCCTGTGAGCTGACTGCAAAGTGCTGACATCGGTGGTTACGATGCCGGCGGCAAAATTGCACTGCACATAGGAATTGATCACTTGCAGGTGCCACAAGACCTGACAGCTGGGCCACTTGCTGCAAGCGAGAGTGGCCAGAGCGAAGACATGTTCCAACCTCGTTCCATTGACAGAAGTTTTACATCTGAAGACTCTGGCCTTTTGACAGACTCTCCCTCTGACAGCCTGTCGCCCGGCTCACCTTACCAGAATACCAAAAAAAGTCGCAATCATCTCTATCCACCCATCAAGACTACCCAAGGCCACCCAAGCTCAAAGGCTATTCCGCCTTAGAGTAACTTGAGGATCAAGTGGGAATTGTGGCGGTCCATTTCCGACCTAAGCATTCTCCTTCTTGTCTTCGTTTCTGGGTCAGCGTCTGGATCTCTGAGAGCTTGAATCCTTCCATGGCCGCGTTGGGTTGAGATTTCAATCGAGTCGATATGACTTTCTTGAGATTGCATGAATCCGAATTTCCTGGATCATCCGAATAAAAGGAATCTCGGCGGTGATACAAGTGAGGACAGTGGAAACCATTCACCATCTTCTCGGTGCCGAGAATGGAGTACCCTGTGTATGGCTCCTTCGGGGCTGGATTCAACAACTTGTGCCTATCCATCTCCTTGGTCAAGGCCCCAAGGAGCATGCTGGAACATTCAAAACAGCATCCAAACGATTCCTTACGGAAAGCCTCCAAGAGAGTCTGAAGAGTCTTCAAGATGAACTCGACTGCCTCTTGTCTCTGCAAGTCGATCAGGTCTGTTCGCGGTCAGTTTGTTCCTGTTGAGAGTGCACTGAACAAAATAACTCACCAGTTACGATAGACGGAATCGGGAGCTCCAGGGTCGGCACCGGCTCCGTGCTTTGTGTAACCGCTATCTTAGTCATCTGTAAGAAGATGTCTTCTTGTTGAAAAACATATGAAATAAGGAGCCATAGGACCATGTCTCGGCCGTATTGGGTGGAAAGCTTGTCTTTGAGCGCATCGATCCAGATGTTGGCAAAAACTTCAACGACTTCGGGAGAGTCGTAATAGTCGACAAGAACAGCAATCTTTGCTAGCATCTCGAGACCAACTTGACAGTTGTAAGCTCTGAAGTCCGTGTTGGCCTGGTTGCTGTGCCACTGAAAACACTCACGGTTGAACTCATCGTATGCTCGTACCCAATCTTCCGCAAGGGTTCTGAATGGTCTCCCTTGATGTTTGAAGGAAATGTAGATCCCTTTCTTCCCTACTTCGACACGGAGTGTTACCACCTGGTAGTAGGTGGAGCTGCCAGAAGCTTGCACAGGCGGTTGTTCCTGGTTTCCAGAGCTTTGACCGGAGTCGTCGTGATTGGATTCTTCTTCATAACCTTGTGCTTCGGGCATCGTGCTGGCAGGCTCCGCTACTTGTGGTACAGATGTCTCGTGTACTCAGATGCATATATCTGATCGGGCCGGACGAAACCCCGAGACATTCATGGCGCTAAGTTGTTGAGATTTCACTTGGTTCAAGGACAGAAGCCTCTCGCCTTCTGCAAACCAGACAAGACTCGCAACACACTCAAGATCACGATGAAGTACTTCTGTGTATCACAACATTGCGGCCTCTGCCGGTACCGACTCAACCTTGGTGATATCATTGTCGCTGGTAAGTTGAATCCAAGGTTCTGCATGCCATTTCTGACTTTCTTTAGTGCGGAGAGACGGAGCCGAGCGGTCTCAACCTTACCCCTACAGTATCAGAGGCTTTGCCGACAGCTCTCTAGACGTTGAATATGTCCAGTGCCATGGGAAATGTCACCATGATGAGGAGAGGGTTGGCTGTCACCTTGACTGCAGCGATATCGTATCTCCTGAAACATTCCTGAAGATTTATGAAGTGACTGCACCTGACTTCGAACCATCAGCCATTGCGAACAAGCAACGTCTTCGCTGGCTGCGGTCCTGGCTCGCTTCAATTCTCGGAGCGGCAACCCACTACCGTCTACCTCCCGAAATCTATAGCGACATCGCAGCCCGGACCTTCGAGCATCATATTGAGCGCTCTTTGACCGTTTGGTATGCAGACGAAAGGCGTGCTGAGATGAGGAGGAAAGTGTCACGTGTCGCAATGTCAAAGAAGATTTATGCTCGAACCGTCGACTTTGAGGGCGTTCAATACATTTCGCGATTGACGAACACAGCTGCCGGCGGCCTGGACGTTATGGTGTTTGATCCAATATCGCGGACGCCAGCCGACAGGCTATACGTTGCCAGTGATCATCTTGGCATTCGGCAATTGTTGTTTGCCAATTCCTTATTCGATTACGCGATCAAACAAGAACCAGATGTATGGTGGCAAACGGTCTCGCTGGACTGCCTTGGCGGTTTTATCCGAGCCCAAGGTGATGTAAGTACATACTTAGGATGTAGTGATTCTCAACAGTTACTTACTTGCGAGGCTAGGGTTTGAAGTTGCGCAAAATCGCAGGCGAAAGCATACAATTGCCAAAGGTTGCGTGGGGTCTTCCACAACCTTCATATAAGCCCATTCGGCTTGAGAAGACTTGCAGCGCTGAACCGACTTTTCGTATGTCGGTATTACCATGCAACGATTCCCAGACTACGGCTTACTCACTGTGCTGGAATCAAAGTATCTTGTTACTGCACGCACACACTGTAGGTGAAGAACTCGAATTCTATCAAAGTCTGAGAACCATGGACGAATCTGCTCTATGGTTCTACATGCCACTTCATGCAGGTGAAGTATTGACGGAGATCTGGAAGTGTGATGGTTGTTTGGGTAGTGCAATTGCCTTATTGGTACGTCCTGTCCTGTGACGATGGCATAGCAAAACAAGAAACCACTGACATTACGGAGCTGGTCACAAGTCGGGGACGCTCGAGCTTTCTAGGAGTGCAGCCACAACGAGGTTGGAGCCGTTCTAAATGGACTCTCCTTGACCTGCCTAGTAAGACTCCCAGTCGTATATACATGATGACGGCGACATTTGGCGTGCCACTGTTGGGCTTTGAGTCACCCCGACCTGATCGTCAGAATCGGACGCCGATGGTTGAGTGGCCAACCTCGCCTTATCCGAAGTGTCGCCGGCACGAAAACTTTGCTTGGAGCAGAGCGAACCTCATGGACGTCGTAGAGATAATCCCATGTCGGCACCGGCGCCAAGGAATGAAGATTACCAGTGGGCTTTTGCTTCGTTATGATGGCGGGCATCAAGCATGTGTCGGACAAGTCAGACTCGACCAATTGGAAATTCCTCTCGGCGTTGATTATGCTTTGAAGCTCTGGCTAGGGTTTTCTCTGACGCATGATGGCCCTTGCGTGTCCAACATTAAGCTGTCACGAGAAATACCAACGCTTCCGGTTTGTGAGAATTGGTTTCAGGTGGACTGGTGCAATGACCTTGAATGGTGGTATTCTGACAGGCAATGCCAATTGTCCCAACAAGGACGCATGAGCCCTGCAACAATTGCATAGATTCAGAGGAGAGTTAGTTACAGTAAACCTCCCATGGTTTGTTTGACCGAAATATCGCGGCAATGTGTTTCTTCCTGCTCGTATACAGGACTTCTCTAAGCTTGCGGTCTACTATGCCCCTGCTACGTTCACGAAAAGTCTCAATGGTCTTGTCCCTACTGCGGCAACGGCCTACAGAGCAGATCTGGCGCCGCCGAACCGAGGGTAGGCTCAGATGCACAAGTAAAGTCAAAGGCTCGTACGAAAACCTGGCCTTTTCCATTTCGCCCTCTGAATTGAAAATGACTACAGGTACTGTACCATTCCTTTATGTAGGTACTGGAGCCACCAAGTTTTTCTGCTAACGTCTCACAATCCGCTCCTAGTTTCTCACAGTGGCGGTGCAATGAAGGTTATAGTTTACTACAGAGAAGGCAGCATATTTGACCCCTACGAAGATGACTTCCATCGTTTCTGTTGCACGCCTCTGCGAAAACACAGCTCTTCTCCCATCATTGTCCGTCCGGTAGGGATCTGCTGATGTTAATTAAAATCAGTGTGCTTAAACCCTAGTCGTTGACGCATCTTGCGCGGAGAGGGAGCCTCAGTTTGGGCCGCAATATTATGGCCGTCTGTACTGCAGCGCAGAAGCCTTTAAGAAGTCTGCGAAAGGTAATGCGAGATATGGAAAGACATCTACAAAGAAATTTCAAAGTGAGGACCATAAATCCGTGAGGGCAGTCGTCCATTGTCTGCGAACCCTCGACTGCTTGGAGCTTCTTTGGCTGGATTTCGCTGTGTTGATCATTCCTGGATTGACAGGTTTCTAGCTCGTGGTCTTCAGATTGTATCTGGGATCGTGTGGCCTGGCAGTTATCTTCTGATGATGACCGCAGTCGAGCACAGCCAATAGGGCGCCAAATCATCGGCACTGGTTACAATTTAGGTAATGAGCTAAGTATTGCATAAGGATGACCATCTTACCTCTCTTTCGACTCACTTCCCTCCAGTCACTGATGAGATGTTCCCCAAATTTGGCCACCCAGGAGGCGTGTTGGTCATTAGGCCACGCCTCGTAGGCAAAATGTTCAGCGCCGCTGACCTCGGGATGGACCATCATGATTGCGGCAACGGAAACACCAAGTACGCCCTGGAGAATTGGTCGTTCTATATCTTGGTAGTTTGTCATCCCTGATGGATGGTGTCGATGTGGCGGTGGGGGTGTTAAAACTGTCGTACTTCGACCTTGGGATATGCGCCAAGCAAACAAAGCTGATGCTCCTCTCATATACAATGTCCAAGGTCGAAAACTTGACTTTCTTCTACATTTGGTATTTCCTGTCTCCATGAGAGGACCCATGCAAACGGTGAGTGTTTGAAGTCCATGCTGTGAGGCCCATTCCTTGGTTTTGGAGTAATTTGTCCCGCTCCATAGAACCTGCTTGTTCTCCTTCCACACTCGGTCGAATTGTAGACGTATCTCATTTGCTTCATTTGGAGTAAGGTACTTTGGACAGATCTGCGAGACGAGGCGTTCATATCCTGTGGGGTCATCAGTCATCTGTCCAACAGGCCTCGGGTGTAAGATGTATTCAGATGCCACAGTAGCCGACTGTTTCCGGTGACCAAGATCGTCCATATGTTGACCAGCAGCCTCCTGACTCTTGAAGTGACGAGTACAAGTGTCGCAACCGAATTGAGAGTCAGTTAAAGTCACAGCCAGCGACTTCCGATGATTAAGAGCTTCCATGTGCTGGTCAACGGCTTCCTGGTTCTTGAACTGACGAGTACAGGTGTTACAATTGAATTGAGCGTCAGGTAATATCGCAGCCAACGGCTTCCGGTGACCAAGATCGTCCATGTGCTGATTAGCAGCTTGCCGACTTTTGAAGTGACGAGGACAGGTGTCGCAACCGAATTGAGAGTCATTTAAAGTCACAGCCAGCGACTTCCGATGATTAAGAGCTTCCATGTGCTGGTCAACGGCTTCCTGACTCTTGAAATGACGAGTACAAGTGTCGCAACCGAATGGAGAGTCAGGTAAAGTCACAGCCAACGGCTTCCGGTGACGAAGATCGTCCATGTGCTGACCAGCAGCCTCCTGACTTTTGAAGTGACGAGAACAGGTGTCGCAATCGAATTGAAAGACATGGTGACCTGTGTCGGCTACATGTTGGTCTCGATGCTCCTTTTTCTGCCATGTTTTCGCGCAGCTAGGACAAGCGAAATTCATTTCGTGTAGTGGCGGTGTTCAGGAAAACAACGACGAGCCTGCCTACGGTCCTTCGGTCAAGGAGAAAATTGGCCAAGAAATAAGCTGAGATTCAATAACGTGCGACAGCAACAGCACTGGCTTTGGCCATGCTCCGAGACTTACAGTACACTTTAACAAGATGCCCGAGACGACAAGCGTCACCTTAATACCCCAGGACTCGGATCACCCCCAAAGGCCTCGAGTGTAATTTCATCCACAGCAGGAGACACGCGCAGCGGCCCCTGAAGATTGCTCGAACTTTATGTCGAAAATCCACTAGCCCCTAACAGATCTAAACTGAATCTAAGCTTCATTGTTGCTAAGCCGGCTGATTGGATTTTGCCGGAAGTCTGTCAATACACCCACACATTCGGCACTTTGTTTCACAAGGCATGCTTATGACTGGGTCTTGCGGCAAAGGTGGCGTAACCACGAATGCTCAGTGCGTACGATGTACAGTGTTCATGCTGCAGTGCGTGGCATGTGTTGAGTCCGAGGACGGCTCGGCAACCAGGAAACGAGCCCTGCACCGAGCAGTTCAGCGGCTGCAGTGAACGGCTTTCCCACGACGAATGAGATGACAATGCGTGAGATTTTGGCAGGAGTCAGATTGATTTACCTTCACACAGTACGATGTATGCCAAACTCAGGCACCAGAAGCCGAGGGAAGTAGCTGCATTTGAGCTCGCGTCTGCCCGCAACACGCCGGCCGAAACCGAAAACAAGTGCAGTGTTTTGCGGTCCCTTGCTGCTTGTGATTGCCCATTGCGATCGGACACGTTCAGTTCGCATGACTGTTGAGGCTACTGTAATTCCAACGCTCAAATCACTGACAACTAGCCCCAAAGTTATCGCACCCTGTGACAACCTTGTTCGATCATCTGCCGCCGCGGAAGCTCGGAATAGCGGCGTGGTGTTTGCAGCGTCTTCGTATGGGACCATTCACGGCGTCCTGCTGCCGAAGGGTACGGGGCGTAGCATCGCAGGCTTGGGTGCACTCCAACGGGAAGGCAGCATTGCCCCGAACTACCGGACGTTGCGGTTGCCGTTTGGCAGTACTTGCTCACCAAAGAATTGTGCCGCCACACGATGTACATGTACCTCTGCGCTTCTGGCCGTCCCCCTATTGGCAGAGCGAGGACGGATCTAGGGGCACTTCCGAGTGGAACAGTGCCTGCTCCAGGGAGGCAATAATTCGTGTATCCTTCACTGCACATGGCATTGGCTTCGCTTGTAGGCCGCAGAGCAGCAGGAAGCCAACAGGACATATCATAACGCGGAAGTGTGATGATGACAAGCCAGCTATTGTTTGCATGTGAATGTTCAGATTGAAAGTTAGCTCCGTCCTGCTGGTCAGGCCTGCATCTCAACAATTTTAATCCTTTCCTGCGCATACAGTAATCCCACGAGCCTAGAAAGGCAAGAGATCCGGTTGGTTGGAAGCTTATCAGACACCTCTTTCCCTCCCACGGCAGTCCGCAAGGCCGACTCCGCCAAAACTCGGAAGGAGCTAGACACACCCTCCTGCAACAGGGCCAGCGAGCAGCGCTCAGCCCAGGGCAACCACCCTCAGCAAGGCTGCTTGCCCGAGGGAAGCGAACAGCCAATAATGCAGCCGTGCAACAGTCAACCTCCTCCCGTTGTAACTGGGCCTGGCCTCCTCCCAAAAATGGAAACAAGTAGAACCCACACTGTGCCTGTCGCCCCTCAGCGCCATCACTCTCCGCCTGCGTCGCTCACGAGCCACCTTCATTTTCCACTACGTACTTGCTATGTTGTGTATTACCCAAGCAGTCACCTTTGCAAACGGCGCATCAATTAGCGATGACACACGGAATGGCCTTGGCCTTGGGCTCTTTTGCTCCAAGCGCCTGCCGGACGTAGCCAAAAGTTTCACCGCTGTGATTACAACGCTGAAGCACAGCGGTTCGTCCAGCTTCCTGCACGGATGCTGGTTCCAACAACCACTGGCTCACAGCCAACGTTAACCCTCCCTGTCCCGCGTGACTTGCTTGCAGTGGACTTGCAGCCGGTGAATGCAGCCATGGTGCAGGATGCCAGCCGCCGAGACCAAACTAGTGGCCAAGCGCCCACGTCGTTGCCGCATGCGCAGCCTGCTGGCCTAAACCACTGTAGTCTACCTAGAAGGACAGTAGCAAACGGCAGTGCCACGACAGGTTTATATCATCGCGTCATTTTGAAGCATCATACGTGCAGCTTCTCGTTGCGCCCAAAAACAGCCGCACTCCTGAGATATCGCTGTGCCTTCCTAACCTCACTTGCGAGATTGGCGATGAATGCGCGTATGACCGATCGGATTAGTGCGGTTTCCCACAATGACTCGGAGGGAGTATGCCCAGCGAAGCAGCGATGACATTCATGGTGAAAGGCAGAGCAAAAAGGGGAACAGGGGAAGGTAAATTGCGAAATGGGCGCGCTGTCAAGGGAGCGTGAACGTTTGGCTGCTGCTTCTTCAGTTATCCGAGGGCGCGGTGCTGGCCGCAAAGAAGAATCCAAGTCTTGACCCGGGTGCCCTACGAGTATCGGTAACGAAAGCGCCCGGCCACCGAACCCCGGGAGTGCCCCACCTTGGCCATGCCACCATGAGGCGCTTTTTATTAGGAATGTTGAGTCCGCCGTCTAACGCAAGAACACTGATTATAAAGAAGAGGGGCACCAGTCGTGAGTGGGATCATGGCCCCCGCGCTGAGAACGCATTGTACGATATCGAATCCGACACACGCCCTTCAACGCCTTCTCCGGCCGTCGCCATGGCTTCCTCAGAGCCCACGCGCACATACGGACGCCAGTCATCGCAGAGCTCGAATTTCGGGCAGCTGCCACCCGAGCTGAGAAATTTGATTTGGAACTTCACCTGCCCAACTCATCAGATGCACGTTCTAAGAATCATAAAGGGCCCCCGTATCTTTGACCTAGATAACGTTTTCGCGGAGATCTACATACCGCTCCCCGTCGCACTTCGAGTATGCCGAGAATCGCGCAGAGTCCTACGGGAGCGCCTGACGGCGATCCCGAGGACCAGCTACCGGACAGACACGAGAAAGGTCTATTGCGACATCTCCACAGACTCGCTCTTTCTTGACCACAACATCACTATGGTTGCCCTCGTTCTCGACGTAGTCCCAGCCGAATGGCGTCTGTTTAAAAACCTTTGTGTCCCTCCCCTTGGTAGCGACCGACGAGCAACCATAGCCAGACTAACGCGAGAGGTGGGGAGTCTGTCTCGGATATTCACATCTTTTGAACGGCTCCTCTTGGCTAAGTTTCTTGGTCCACGCGGCAAACTCATCCCACGGACTTCTGCACGGATCCCTTACTGCTCCCGAAATCGACACCGCTTGACAGTTACCTGGGTTGGGGAAACAGCCGAGCAACTCTTCCCTGATCATCTCGCGGACACAGAATATGTTGGAAACATTCTGCCGATAGATGAAGAGCATCGGCTGTGGGTGAGCCATCTGGCGAGGTATGCTGAAGGAGCTCCAGTCCAAGTGCACTTCGCCGTGGTTAACGTGTCGTGCAAATGGGCTTGTCTATAGAACAGATGGATGCCCATTCATTCACCCAACTTTAGCTGAATTCAAAAACTATTGTCTTTCAATCCGACCGACTGTGCAAGAGCCTTCTTCGGCCCCTTTCGAGCGTGATACGTTTACTTTCTTGCAAACACGCATCAATAGCCACTTGACCCGCGCAGAGATCAGAGCAACAATATGCTGCGCCAATGGACCCACAGCTGACTTTTGGCCGACGGCCTTTACGCTTGCCGCTGAACTGTCGTCAAATGAGCCCTGTACCTAAGCCCTGTAATCATATCGCCCTAATCCCTCGCACCCCTACTGCATCGGAATCAGAGGCGAAACGCGTCCAGCTGAGTCATACCAAGATGTGAATGCCGCATCGTCCTTTCGCGGCTCTACTCTCGTCAGCACAGTTCAAACACCACCTGGCGTGTCATCGTGCATTCTGCGTAGAGCTTGAAAGCGGGGCAGCGCTTCCTCCACCGACTGTATCAGTCATAAAATGGCAACTAGGAAGTGATAAAAGTGAGCTCAGGTATTCTTGTTGACAGGAAGTGTTTCTCAGGCTTGGTAAGGAAATTCGAAACGTTCGAGATGATTGACGATCGAAGAAGGGTTGAAGTCTGCGGGTATGCAGCGGATGCCCTCTTTTGACGGCATTCGGTGGAGGCCTGATGCGAACCGCCCACGGTTTCACTGTCGTATGCAGTAGAAGTTTCTGGGTTGGCTGGTGACCAACCGCCGCCGAAGGTGCTGTATTCTGCTTGACCGTCCTAGGGGATCGTCGTCTCGCCCTCAGGGCTCAAGCAACACGGCAGAGAAATCGGACAATTGACTGTTGGACACCTTGCTTCGTACTGCTAAGCTTGTGAGACGAGCATCCGTTCATGATGGAGGTGTAGGCGCGTACGGTAGCCAATGCGCTTCCACCATACCACATGAAGGAAGGGGCGAATGCTGCGCAATTGACACTGAACAAGGCTTTGGCTTATTGTACAGGGCTTATGGATGCCTAAGGCAAAATCACGCCGGATCAGCGTATGCAATTTCTTAGGTGACGCGGGGTGTTACAGACCCTGGCCCCTGCCTGACAAAAGAACAGACGCGTCGACGCGTCAAGTCATCTTTTGTTTTCTGATCACTCACCAAAACAGCAGTCGACGGAGTTGGAAACGCAATACACCCAGCACCAGCTGTCGAGATACTATTCAACGACATACCCCTAACCAAAGCCTTCAATAGAGAATTAGTTTTAGTGTCGAGGTCTGAGGCGACGATGTGGGAAGACCAGATGGACTGGCAGCTGACCGTCTCGGACGATGAGAATCTTCGTGCGGCCACGAATGATGGAATTCTGGTCGACGACCCCATGGACATTGACCCGAAGATTGACCCGAAGACTGACCCGAAGACGGATGAAGGGTATGAAGGAAGCAAGATGACGCAAGAGAGAAGCGCGCCTGAGCACATGACGCAGATCGTTGCATTTCTTAAGTTTGGAGCCCTTGAGCTTGGGATCCATATCAATTAGGGCACTTCGGGTTCAACCGCACATTAAGCTAGGCAGTAATGCTCAACTTCATCTCAAATATAAAGTCCAGATTTCGAACTAGGGCACCCTGGATGGAAGATGTGTTTCTGCGAGAATAGCTCCGAGAATGGATAATGTAAGGAAAGGAACGACTGTGTTCACACTGGGTGTCAGCAACGCAGTATGGTAGTAATACAAGACCTGACATTGATCACAATGCGATCTATTCCCGTAACCCTGATTAAACAACCCGTGCTGAGCCAACCCAGCGGCCCACTGGCCCCGCCGGTACCGCTGTTCCCGACTAACCCTCGAAGTTCGAAAAGTACTCAGATGTAGTATAATTGTCCAGCAAGCTCTTAACACAGAAGGTTTCTCTCCTGATTGAAATGCCCAGAAAGATCATACGCAAGGGTGTCTAATCTTTTGATGGGTGACTTTACTCCATCCCGGTCTAATCGTTCCTCCTATTCGACAAATGCTTTGAGGCTGACGTCCCGCGAGCCCTGATCAGTGTCGACAGCAGAGGCGCAAGCCTCGCTAGCAGCATTCCGAAAACACCGTACAGGACAGACACAGACACAGAGACGTAGGTACTTTGAAAGGGCTATGGTATGCGGCAGCCAAGAATTCGGAGAGCCGACAGACAACCGTGTGGTGGACCGGATAACTTAGCGAGGTTGGGTGATCTTCTCCGGAAAATTGTTTCCTTGTGTCCACCAGTTGAAGTCAAAGCCTTTCTGCTTCTTCATCTAATACCCGAAAGCTACAGCCAGGTTCGCCTTAGTTGCCTGGTCACAGAGGCTCGGAAGCGCGCACCCCGGTATCATTGCTCGGTTGGCTATTCGGGGCCGTCCGAGCCAGATCGGCGTACGTTGGGCTAGGGCTACTCTGCGCTGAGGCCATGGCCGCGACAGTACCCAGCTTATCTTGTGTATTCTTGCTCTCGTCTTCCACTTGCTGCTTCAGTGCTTGTAGATCGCCTTGTATCGTTTGTAGCTCGTTCTTCATCGACCGGAGTTCCTTGTTCGTCGTCCGCAGTTCGTCCGTGGCTTGTCGAAGCTCAGCCTGGATATCCTTGTTTCGTAGCTCCGATTAGTTCCATGCGTCGAAACCCACTTTGAGTGATGCGTGAAGCTCCTTCATCTGCTTTCCCATGACCATAAGCAGTGCTCTGTCGTCATCCCCGATCGGTTTGCTTTTCCCTCTCGCGGCAGGCGCGCCCCTGGTGGTCGCCGTCTGCACGCCGTTTCCCATCGGTTCATTTGGCTCCACGGCTCCATAGCCAGTAATATCTCGGTTTTCTTCGTTGAGTCGGGCTTTGATCGTCGGTTTACGTAGTCGTCGCGATGGCTGTTCCGTACCGCTGACCTCTCCCGGGTTTGACGCGACGTTGATCGTGCCCGGATCGGTCTCTATTGTTTTAGGTCAGGATGCGCCTTAAGTGGGTTCACTAGGGCCGCGCCACGCGTCTCGGTACCGCGCCGTTCCTAAACCACAACCCGAAATCCCCAATCAGCATCACCAAAAGATAGATAATCTGGGTGTTGACAACGAAGGGCCTTTTCTGGTTGGTCGCTGAGAGTACAATCGCAGCCCAAAATGGCTTTCTGGCAGCCCACAAGCAGCACCTCTATATCCCCATCTACGTAATCTACCCCGCTTCTTGCGCTTGTCTTTACCCTCACATTGTTGTGCTCTTAATGCATCGCCCCTTTCCCTATCTGCCATGTGTATCTGCGCGCTTCCTTGTCGTCCGGGGTTGTGTCCACTCAGCGTCCTCTTTTGGACATCAAACGTTATATTATCGCTTTGGCTGATCTGCAGCATGGTCCAGACTGACGCCTTGATCCCAGTCACTCTGCCGATTCACTCTTGAAAATGGTTAGCTGAGAGCGCTTGTTAGGGCAGTTCCACCTTAGCCACAGGAGGCTCCGCACAGCCTCTACGCTAGGGGGGTCAACACCTTGAGGTAAATTAGCTAATCACTCAAGAGTCAGGGCTTCATACCACCTTTCCACTTGTCCATATCATCCCCCATGTGTCAATCACAATCGAACCATCATTGCCAGAACCTTGTTATTTTTCAAACCTCTTCAGTCTCGCCACAATGGAGGGTGAACTTGCCAAACTGCGTCAGCAACTTCGAGAAGAACAACACCGACGCGAGGAAGCTGAACGCCGAAGCGTGGAAGCCGAGAAACTTGTGATAACTTCACGACCACAAACACTTCAGGCTTATCTCGAGGCCTGCCACTCGCTCAGTCTCGCCATTCAGGTCGTTACCGACCGCTCCCTAACCACGCAAGGCGACACGACCAACCCGACCAGTCGAATTTTTCCTCAACGAATTATGCCATAGAACGACTTCGCAACAGCACAAGAAGAGGTCTGGGCCCATTTCTTGGACCAGCAATTCTCTTCCCAGCCCCTCTTCCCATCTCAACATCAACTAGACTATGTAATGTCCCTGGTCAGTCTGATCAGCAGCGAAATTGGGCTCCGGAACTACGAACGCGATACTGTCGAAAACGCGGTGCAGAAACTCGTCGACGAGGCGTACGATAACCTGCGACTGCGAACCGATCTTGGCTTACAAGGAACTGTGACGTTTGAGAGCCATACGAACCTTGGCGAGACTGACGAATGCTTATCTGAACACATGCATCGTATGTCCATCGAGAAGGGCGATACAGGCCAACCGGCCCCAGCCTCGAGACCGTCGAGCCGCAAGCCCCAGCGTAGGGCGTGGGGGAAGGGCAATCGGGCGGACCAGTTCTGCATACAACGCACCTCCGACGGTCGGAACATTCCTGCCGTAGCGATTGAGTATAAGGCACCGCATAAGCTGGGGCGCAACGAGGTCGTCACAGGCCTGGCGTCCGAGATCCAGCCGAAACGCGACGTGATCAACAAAGACGGCGAGGGGTTCGCGTATGCTTCTAAGGCGCTTGCTGCCGCCGTTGTCACCCAGCTCTTCTCCTACATGATTGGCAAGGGCATCCAGTATGGATACGCGTGTACAGGCGAGGCTTTCGTCTTCCTACAAACTCCAGATGATCCCACTACCGTCCGATATCACGTATGCGTCCCCAATCTGGACGTTGTAGATGACGACGAGAACAGGCTTCACCGTACGGCTGTCGCGCAGGTCTCCGCTTTCATCATCCAGGCCCTGCGTGTCGAGCCGCCTCCTCCGAGCTGGCATGACGCGGCTGCAGCCCTCGACACCTGGGCTGTAGAATATGACGACGTCCTGAGAAACATCCCCGAATCCGTACGCAAGGGCAATCAATCTCTCGCCTTTCCCTACAAACCCCAATGCTGGCGAGGATTCAAGCGCTCGCCGATTCAGACCCGCTCTCGCTGCAAGCAACCTGACACGAACACAAGTCTACGGGACGACAGCAGCGACGATGAAGAAGACACTCAGCCTTTCTCTACACCAATTCGATCAACTCGTCCTAACAAAAACGCCATAATCTCGTCAACAGGCGCAGGCTCGACCGGTAAACTGGGTCAACGTTGGCAGGAAGAGCAAAAGAAGCAACCAAGGATACAAGACCGCCCGTTCTGCAATTCAAAATGCCTCCGAGGAATGGCGTATGGCGGGCCAATGGACAAGACCTGTCCTAATTTTAGAGATCATAGACACCATCACACCAATCGAGAACAATTCCTCCGGTCCATCCTTGTTCAGCTCGCTCAAGACCGCGGCCGCGATGCGGACGCCGTACCACTCTACCTGTCCGGGTCGATTGGGTCGCTTTTCAAGGTGCGGCTATCATCCTCCGGCTACACACTTGTTGCCAAAGGCGTTGAGAGGGTTGACCTTGGTCGCCTACGACACGAGAACAACGTATATGATTGATTGCAGCCCATCCAGGGGACACATGTACCGGTATGCCTCGGTAGTGTGGATCTAGTCCTCCCGTACTACTACGACAGTGGTGTCTTTGAGCACTTCTTGTTCCTCAGCTGGGCTGGACTGCCTCTGTTTGACTTCATCAACCAAACTGCTAAGGTCGACATTGTGAACAAGGTTACGGCAGCTTACAAGAGAATCCACAGGCTGCACATCCTTGACCATGATGCGGAGCCGCGCAACATCATGTACGATCAAAAAAGTGGCAACGTAATGATTGTGGATTTTGAGCGGGCCGAGTTCCGTAGTCGTCAACCCCTAGGCTTACTCGCCCCTAACGCTCAAAATCAGAAGAAGCGACGGAAAACACAGAAGCAAGGAAAGGATGATTTCGAGAAAGAACAGGAATCTGTCACTGAAAGCTTGTTGAGGCTGATGTAATGCAACCTAGGGCATCTGAATACTCAACCCATCTGATCCTCCCATTCGCACGCACCAATTGAGTGATCCCTACCGCCAAGGAAGCATCATAAGGCACAGTTCCCTTCCTTATCGACCGCTAATGGGCCTTTTTCTCTCATACATGTGAGTTTTGGCACTGTCGCAACTGTATGACCTACTTTGTTGCCCGAACCTAGCAGAGCGGCTGATGGGATAAAAGTCCCTGTCGTTTTAAAAGAGACACCGGGCTAGTAGCCAATGGGCCATGTCCTACGAAGTCCAGCATCCTCCGTTTTCCTTCTGCTACATACTTCTGCTACACACCACCAAAACCAAAAGGCTCTGAACGTCGACTCTGCCAAAGCCACTTCGACACAAAAGTGCCCGGCCGGCATGGTAAGGGAACTCGGCTACAGCCATGATGCTAACAACGGCTTCCGGAGATGAGGACAGTATACAGGACGTTGAAAATTGGAAACTAGGCTCCAAAATGGCGTGCTAATAATATAACCAACGACAGATGTCTGCAGACGGCAGACATGGAGGAGTAATCAGGAAGTGGAGAATGTATGGGCTTTAAGGCGAAAGGGGCGTAAGCTTAGGAACGTACATACAAGTAATCAGTGGTAGCTTCCCTTTCGGCTGACCGCCGGGCGTAATAAATTGCGTGTGTGTGTGTGTGTGTGTGTGTGTGTGTGTGTGTGCGCGCGCATACGGGCTCCTGCGTTGTTTAAAGATCAAGGGTGCCTGAGTCTTTGCTCGCCGTGCATCCGCGAGGTATAGCTACCTTATACAGAGCGGATCCGCAATGCTAATTCTCTTTGCTTTGCTGCAGATCATGTCCAGAACGAGGTGCCCAGCGATAATGCGTCGGTGGTGCATACAAGTTGCATGCAGGCCTGCGATAGAGTGGCTTGAGTGGTTGAATATTTGTCCTGCGGGCAGAAGTGCGGTGATCTGAACTAGAACGATGTCATACCGTCGCGGACGAATGGTGTGGGTAACATTGGACGCTGGTATCCCCTTCTTGTGCACTCATTGAATTTCGTCATAAGTACACATGGTTGAGAGCATTACTACATCATAGCAGCACAGGCACCATGGTACTCGAGACAGGTCCGATTGTCTTACCCGCCCAGTAGAATGTAATACATGGTGAAGCCGGTTTGCAATGTAATATCGCCAGGCCTACTAACTTTGGCTGCAGTCAAGCAGGCAGCTTGGGCCCAGCGCGCTTCTGAGCAAATCAATTGAAATTCGACTTTGAAATGAGAGACAGTGTGTTGTGATTCTGACGTTCAACAGCGCCTCAACGTGGAAGTGAATGTATTGGAATGTCGACAACTGCTTATACTCATCGACCTGGTACTTACGTCTGGTAGCGCTTGACGCCACCAGGCGCTCGCCCATTTCACCTGGGCTCGATAAACAGACATATTATCTTATTCTCTGGATGTCTTGATAGTTCATTCTGCTCATCGGAAAACTCTGCCAGTACACAGCTGAGATTTTCCCTCCGTCCACTCTGACACACTTACCCAAACCTCTTTATCTGTCTTCTCACAGGGCGGATTGCCTGAACCTTACCCTCTGTGCCAGGAATGTCTGTCCCAGACGAAGAAACAACCGCGGCTTTACGAGAGTGGAAGAAGAGTCTGAATCCTCTGCGAGTCGACATCGTCGGTGATTTTGCCGGAAAGGAGCTGTTCGCCATCCATGGCGAATCTCTGGTGGCTCACTGCATTGCCCGGGACAACGTCGATTACCTCGGTGAGTACCCTCATGACCGCCATCTCTCTGAGCTTATTAGCTAACTACAGTCTGATGCAACAGGTGGCTACCAATTGCTTCATGCAGTTCATGCGGTCGAGGTCTTCTTGAGCAAACTCAAGGACCGAGGATGCAACTTCCACATCATCTGGTTCGACAGCCACCGAGACCTTGCCGTTCCACCGGACGCTCTCGCCAAGAATGCCCACAAATATATGCTCACACGCGCCGTTCTCGTTGAGCATCTCCGATACCTCCAGCCAGCCTCTGATACCAACTCCGTCAATGGTGACTTGGACGCTCCGATGAGCTTCGTGTTTCCCTCCATCGCGAGCGATGAGTTCCGTCAGTACACTAGACAGCACTATCTACACTTTGTTATGTTGTCGCACGGCAGGTCTTCTGAGTCGAGGAGTACTCTTGAGACCCAACTTTTGGTTATTATGCACTTGCTCTCCCAGCACGGGTACAGCTTGGCTATCATTAACGATGTGGAGTTCCGGAGCTCCAAGGTAACTCACTTACCTCCACTATATTATCTCCCTTGGCTAACCCCCCACGACAAGGCATACACACACATTGCCACGCCGTCGAGTTTCCAGACCTCTACTCCCTTACACGAGCCCTCCACAGTCTCAAGGATTGACCTAGGTTGTCGCTACATTTCAGAGCAGTTGAAATCTCTATCCCACCCACAGAAGGGTCAGCGACAGGGCAGAACCATCGGCTTTCGAGATGAAGTGGCAATCGTGGCTTGCGCATCAATCTTGTCCGCAAAGCCAACGGTTGTCAATGAACAACGAGTCGCCGCCTTCCTTGCGCACATTGCCCTTCTCAAGCACACCAGGCTCTCAGAACGGTCTTGCGCCAGCCGAAGTCAACAAGTCGAGCCCTCGGAATACGACGAATTCCTGGAAGACTTCTCCAACATTGCGGCAACCCTTGTCGAGCTACGGGCCACGTCTGAGCCGGGCCGCCACACCAATTGGCAAGTCTGTGATCTAGTTGATGGCCGGCTCTACCGCCAGGTTCTGAACAACATCGAGTCACTCCAACTTGCTATCGACATCCGTTCGTACACCCAAGCCATCAAGGATCTGGTTGGAGTAGATGTGCAGCGGTATTTGCAGCATTCTTTGATTCCTTCGGGGTCTGACTCTCCACTCAGGGTAGCTGCAACCCGAGCAGCAATGCCTGCATCTGTTCTCAAATTCAGCCACCCCGTGCTAGATAAGTACCTAGCAGAGATCAGCCTGGAGACGTCCTCTTCACTCCTTACTAGTACCGACTTGGGATCCAAAATCTTCCAGGAACTTACCCATTGGCACAACTCCAAAAAACACCTTGACCCGAAGCATACTAGTCGGAGACCCCTGGGCTATCACGCCAGGAAGAAGAACCAGAGGTACATGGCTGACACCATTGCATACTCGGCCAGTCTGACCAGTGCATCCGGGAAGAACATCAACCCGGAGTCCATTGTTGTCAAGCTGGATCAAGCGCCCGTGATGACTAGGACGACTGTGAGGATGCAACAACGAAATAGGCAGCGGGCGGCAAAGAGCGGCAAAGAGAAGGCGCTCGAGGAAGTGCAAAAGTTGAAGACAGAGAAGAACAATACCAGGTCCGCTGCCATCGTAAAGAACTGGGACGAGAAATGTCGTAATTTTGAGAAAGAGCAGTCCATCAACCAATATTCAAGAGTAGTCGGGTACTTGGCCAATCTTTCTGAAGCAGACAAGCAAGCCATCGGAGGCGAGGTACACTTGTACGTTTGCAAAGTCCTCAGTCTCGAGCTCATTTGCAGGACGCCCAGCAAGCCTTTCAGTGATGCAGGTACGTGAGATATTCACACAATGCCCCGTAATATACATAATAAACGACTAACAATCTTTGCCTGCAGAACTCGGCATCTTGGCCATGGTTTGGGCTCAAGTTATGGATATGCGCACCTTGCCACTGACGAAACGAACTCGAGAACAGCTGAAGCATCTGGTTACTGCCCTGAAGGTGCCGCACTCAGTTCTGAGCGACATCTCGTCCTCACTCAATCGTCCATTACCGTTCGTTTCCGCTTACGACATCTCCACGAGCCATGTGAAGGTCCAGACGAGCGGTCGCGAGTTCCAACTGAGTCACTGTGGCCCGTACTTGGAGCGAAGCTTCGATTCAGCTTCCGACCCTCGCGTGCCTTTCAGCCCTGACGCTTGGCAGCGCAAGGTCCTTGACGCTATCGACGCAGACAAGAGCCTCTTTGTTGTTGCGCCCACGTCCGCCGGCAAGACTTTCATATCATTCTACGCCATGAAGAAGATCCTCCAGGCGAACGATGATGATGTCCTCGTCTACGTTGCACCAACCAAAGCTCTCGTAAATCAGATTGCAGCAGAAGTCCAGGCCCGCTTTTCCAAGAGTTACCATCATGAGGGTCGCTCTGTCTGGGCCATCCACACCCGAGACTACCGTGTCAACAACCCAATAGGCTGCCAGGTTCTGGTGACAGTTCCTCATGTTCTCCAAATCATGCTGATGGCCCCGTCCAACGCCCAGAACCCAAACTCTTGGGCGCGAAGAGTCAAAAGAATCATATTTGACGAAGTACATTGCATCGGGCAAGCCGAAGACGGCATCATTTGGGAGCAGCTGCTGCTCCTAGCCCCCTGCCCTATCATCGCCCTCTCTGCCACTGTTGGCAATCCACTCGAGTTCAAGCAATGGCTTGCTGGCACCCAAAAGGCAAAAGGCTTCGATCTGGAGATGATTGTTCATTCCACAAGGTATTCGGACTTGCGGAAATTTTTATATCAGCCTCCGATACAGCAGGAGTTCAAGGGTCTCGATCCCGTGGAACGCCTGCCTATCCCAGGCCTGGACGCCGAGACCGGTGATCACGCCTGCTTCGCATTTGTGCATCCAATTGGAAGCATCGTCAACAAGTAAGCTCTCACCTTTCACATAGAGTGCTGTACAATTCACGCATACCGGAAACCTCCAGTCGTTCATGGCCACGATAAGCTTGTGTGCTAATCAGTCATTCCCGTGTCAGGACCAAAGATACCTTGAATGATGCCAGCCTCGAGCCCCGCGACTGTCTTCGACTCTGGAACGCCATGACCAACAATCAGACAGAGACACATAAAGTGGAAGAAAACCTCAATCCCGAGCTTTCTCTGCCGAACCTGATCAAGAAATCGGACATCGTCGAGTGGGAGTCTGCGCTCAAGAAGCAACTCTGGCAATGGACGACGAGCCCTAAGTCACCCACCCTCAACGTATACGATGAACTGAAGACCCAGACCAGGAGCCGAAACATCGTGAACATTCCCATTGAATCAACGGAATCGGCTAAAACTGCGGGCGTTATCAGTTCCGACACCCTCTCGTTACTTGTAGACCTCCGCTCTAGAGGCGCTTTACCCGCCATTCTTTTCAACTACGACAGAGTCGGATGCGAGAAGATCTTGTTCAAGCTTCTACAGCTGCTCGAAGATGCAGAGCAGAAATACCGTGATAATAATCCGAAATGGGCGAAAAGAATGGCCCTATACATCAAATGGAAGGAGGCGCAAGATTCCAAGGCGGCGAAGAAGGGAGCCCAAGCATCCAAGATCAGTGGTGGTACCACGGATTCTAGGGAGAATGAAAATGCGGCCAAAGACTCCGGAGCGGCTATGACTCATGCTGATATCGCACGCGACGACGCAAATCGGGAGATCAGTCCTTGGGAAAGCTTCGATCCAGAAGCACCCCTGCCCCGGTTCAGCTTTGCAGACACTGCCAAGATCACGCAGGAGGAGTTGAAGAAAAGAATCCGTTCCCTCGATGAACAGGGTATTGACCCGATTTTCATCCATGCACTCCGTAGAGGCCTGGCTGTGCATCATGCTGGCATGAACCGACAGTATCGTCAGGTGTGAGTGATGGTCGTGAATCTTCTGTTTGGATTTTGTGCGACTGCTGACTGTTTTCATTTTAGGGTGGAGATGCTGTTCCGCAAGGGTTACTTGACTGCCGTAACTGCAACCGGCACATTGGCTCTTGGCCTGAATATGCCTTGCAAGACTGTGGTCTTTGCAGGAGACTCAGTCTTTTTAACAGCACTCAACTATCGACAGGCGTCGGGTCGTGCTGGCCGTCGTGGCTTCGATCTTCTCGGCAATGTCGTGTTCCACGGCATCCCTGAACACCGCGCCATGGAAATCATCTCGTCACGCCTACCAGATCTGAGAGGACAGTTCCCCATATCGGTGACGTTGGTTCTTCGACTCTTCGGTTTACTTCACGGCACCAAAGACTCCGAGTACGCCATCAAAGCAGTCAAGTCTCTGCTCATGCAGACGCGTCTTTTTCTAGGGGGGCCGGCCTCGCAGATGACTGTCAAGCATCACGTGCGATTCTCGATTGAGTATCTAAGACGCCAACACCTGCTCTCTTCAAATGGAGTGCCCCTTAACTTTTCGGGCTTGGTCAGCCATCTTTACTTTACTGAGAATGCCGTCTTTGCCCTGCATTCCCTTCTCATGAAGGGTTATTTGCATGAGCTCTGCAAAAACATCGACCGAGCAGAAGAACAGAGGACGCTGCTGCTCACACTGATGACTGTACTGTGCCACCTCTTCTGTCGTATCCCTTGCACGAAGTACAGAAATCAAGAGTGGCTCGAGAAGGCTGTTCATCGATCGCCCTCAATCATCCTTCTCCCTGCGCTCCCTCAGAAAGCTGCTCGTATCCTCAAGGCCCACAATGAAGAGACCCTCAAGATATTCAGGACGTACGTGCACACTTTTGTCGACCAGCATCTGAGCCACACCCCGGATGACGAGCTGCCCTTCACCAAAACACGAGTCGGTCCCACCGAGAGCGAGTTCGTTGATACCGCTGCTGCGAACATTTCCCTCTTACCCCCCACAGTCATTCGCTCCCCTTTTGCTGCACTCTCAGGCTTCACGGACAACTTCAAAACGATCCACGAGTTGTGCGAGACAGTTCGGGCCGGCGTCTTCCTCGACGAGTCGGCTATTCCGTACATCCCCGTCTACCCTCACGAGACCAACAACGTGCCGTGGAACGCCTACATTTACGACTTCTTCAAGCACGGCGATCTCAAAACCATAGTGAGAGATAACGGAATCAAGCGGGGAGATGTGTGGTTCCGCCTCAAAGACTTTTCACTCATCTTGGCAACCGTTGTGACGAGCTTGGAGAACTTTTTAGGCAACAATGATGTAGACGATGCCGACATGGTCGATGTTCAAGATGTGGGTGACATCCTTGAAGAAGAGAGATTCGATGACGATTTTGTGCAGCAGTCACCGGGAGCTCCTAGGCCCGACCAAGAGGCTTCAGGTCTCGGATCGAAGGCCAATTTGAAGAAGGAGAGGCAGAAGGTGGCTGATTCTTGGGAGAATGAGAGCAATTCCGACGAAGCAGACGAAGACACTCCTGATCAGGACTACTATGCTTCGAGCACTGATGGAGGATCTGTTCCCTTGGCGGCAAGCTGGGTTAGAAATGATGGCAAGAGTCTTGTTCAAGTTCACAAGGCATTCAAGCTCCTGCAGCAGGGGTTTGATGAGAAGTTCAGAAAAGTCTGGGCTTGAGCTCTCATACAAGGTGTTCGTATGGCTGATGGCTCGTTTGTGGCCCGCCACCCTTCCACCGACATCGGTACACTGCCTAGCCTACCGCGTCTGTCCCTTCATCCTTCCTTTCGGCCAAAGAAAACAACAAGGTCTTCGCCTTGAAGCTCCTCAAAGAAGGAATCATCAAATCACCCGGCAAGCCCTTTGAAGCATCCAAGAAGATCTACATCGACAGCCTTATCGGCCGCTGCGTCTTCGAGGTCAAAACCTTCGACCCTGCGAAGCACAGGGGCGTGCGAATGTTCAAGTCCTGCTTAGTCAATGAGGTCAAGAACAAGACCATAGATTACCCTTACGAGAAGCCTCTTCTCGTCGTCCACTTCTCGTCAACGAAGTCCAAGCGCGTGACACGCAGCGTGCGTGCTTTAGAAGTCTACGCCATGGTCACCGGCGAGGATATGGCATATGCAATCACCTCAACCCTCGCGATGATCGCCGAGAAGCTCCAACTTTCGCAATTCCCACGGTCGCATGCACAGACTCGAACATATACCGTACGAGTGCTTGGTGGAGAAGTTTGAGCATCTCTTCTTAGGGGAGGGTGTATAACAACAGTGAAGGCAGCGAGAGCCATTTCCGACGGCGCAGTAAGCACCATTCACTATGGTAAAATATGGACTGGATTACTGAGACAGCTTGGAATTATTTCGACTTCCTTGGGCCACATTAACGATGTATGAACGATCTTGGGGGCTGACTCGTCAGGCATGCCTGACGACACCGGGTACGATGGCGTTCGGAGCACCTTCACAACAGCAGCCCCGGGCACACGTGAGTCATCAATTTTGAATATCAGTAGATTCCACATGAGCACGGTGGTTTCGAAGTATGATAGAGCGTGGTTGTTTTGGTGGTAGGCGATTATGGCTCTTGCGCCGGGTTCTAGCTGCTTCAACGGGTGACTGGCACCTGAAGCGGCACAGCGCGGCTTCTCGACCGCTCCTCGCCCAGCAACATCACCCAAGCCGTCTGGAAGACAATATTATCCCCAGGCTTGAGGCTGGAATCCTCCAACTTCTCTTTCTTGACCGGCTTATTGGTTGAGACGCCTCAAGCACCCTTTCCGAACTCTGTCGACTCCGAGCATGTGCCTCGACCGCCGTGATGGATACATACTGGTGCGGAAGAATAGAAAGGTCCAAGATGTGCAGCTCTTCTGTTGTTGCGAAGATGGACCACAGTCCAGGGTCCAGGAACGTAGGCGTGCTTAGCTTGAGTTCTATTACTGACCATGAAATTGCTGAAACCTCATCTTGCTGACCCACAAGCCTCTCCAATACTATATACTATAGAGTCCGCTTGCATATTGATGATGATGATGTGGTCTCCACCGAGCTCGCAGGAGAGGTTGAGACTGCGCGCTTCGCCTCAAGTTATTATCCGCGGATTCATGGACCGTCCGCTGGCGGAATCGACGAGGATATGAAAGCGACCGAATCAAGACCCGACTGTTCAACGGTGAGCTTACTGATTGCAGGCCCGTCAGGTACCGCGGCGACATCGAGGATAACGGGTTGTTGAGAGGTTACATTGGAGCTGTCCTGAGGAGCGACCTTGATAGACATGGGTTTACGTGGAGGTGGATACAGTATGGTCCTGACGTCGGGCCATTGGGCTGGCCCTCGCAGGCACTGCACTTTGTTGATATGGGATGCTGTCAGTCGCGGGTCTCGATATTTGCGTGCGTGATGTAGAGGAACTCCGATGGCCTTTTCTCTCCTGTGAGCGTGCCACTCAGTTGCAAGATATCGCTGTGCCTGGTGTTACCCAACCCCGCTTCATAGTTTGGCTTTAGCTCAAAGTCACTCAAAATATCCTCGCCAGTCCGTCGATTGCAGTTAACTACGCGATCAGATTGAATCCGGATCGCAAGATTAAGGCTCAAGTTTGCTTTGGAAGATGTCTGTGTTCACAAATCCAGAGAACTTCATACGGTTTATCAATATTCATGACAGATAGATCACCGACAGTACACAATGATAAACAGGATAGCAGGACAAGCAGTCCCATGACAGCATCAATTTTATACATAAAAATTGGCTTTCGAGAAGAAAGCACTGATGCTAAATTACAAATCACAAGGCCGTTGTACAACAAGATCAGATCTTTCTCGTCCACAACGCCCAGCGTTGTCGTCAGAAGTGCACGGGCCATAAGACCCTGGAGGGGGCCTTGTGGCCCGTGCATGCGAAACCTCACTTCTGATGCACTTCGCAGAGACAGTGTTCACCAGCCCATTTGCTCCCGTAGGAAACCGTAATCTCCTCGCCGTCGGAAATATTCCTTGAGGCCTTCACTGCGGTGGAATACCTCCCGCTTGCTCTCATCTGCACAAAGCGCGCAGACGGATTGCAGGAGTGGTTCAGCAATCGGAAACAGTTACCTGCGTCCGCAAAGTGAATCTGACACACCACGGGCTCATCCGCTAGATCTGGTCGCACAAAATCCAGTGTCCAGGAGTCGTGATAGGTGTCCGGCGGGACGATTCTCCCAGTAATAAAGCCGACAATATCGCCTTTCTGATATGCCATACGTCCCTGCTCGCACGCAACTGCCTGTAGTCCCCGACCTTTCTCGCCATAGTGCTTTATACGCGGTTTGTGTCCAGTGGACTTGCGTATACAGGCGCATTTTTCTTCATCGCAGAAGTCGCACTTCTTATCGTCCACACCTAGGATTGCTGTCGGATCGGCCGGCCATGGCCACTCCTCTGCCCAGCTCGGGGGACGTGGCCAGTCTTGATACTTGTCTGGGTCGAAAGTATTCTCAGGGGCTGAAGGTAGTGGTTGTAGAAGTGTGAGCATGTGGATTTCCGATAGTTTCTCCAAGGGCTGTTTTTCAGCTTCCCAGCGGAACTCGACATCGCACGATGTACTGTCCAAAGACCGTTGAAAGGTTTTTGCAACTGAACAAAGCGTTCTGATATAGGAGCTGTCGAGGAGATCGTGGAACTCACGGACGTCTGCTTCTCCCAGGCTTGTGTAGCTGTCGGGGTTTATGCCGAAGGGGTTTCCTCCGTCGAGGAAAATGAGGCAAAGCAGCCCTTCGTAGCCATCGCAAAGGTGTCTCCATTTGTTCCCCTGGCTGCGATACCTTTCAAACGTTCTCTTTGAGCAACTGGCCTGCTTCAGGATCTTTTCGATTACGGCTGGGTCAGCCCTGATGCGACCGTCCTTCGAATTATCTATATCCTGCGCAAGGTAGAACATCTCAAGTCGGGTGCAGAGGCGCCCAAGAAGAGACTTCCGCTGAAAGACGTCGAGTCTGTGAAGGCGTTGTCCGACACGTGCGGAAATGTCCTGCGATAAGTTCATTTGGAAGCTTCCCGTATTCCGATCTCTTCTACTGCGAACGAGGGAGCAGAACTCCTTAATGGCTAACCGACTGTGGATGACTGTGGCTAGTTTGAAGACCACGTAGCTTGGAGGCTGTCCGCTGTCGAAAGAAGGAATTTTGCACTTCGGGTCGACTTTTTTGATCTGTTCCTCAACCTCGATCAGCTCAGGGTCAACCGAAGACGGCATTAGAGCGCTCTTTTGTTTTTTGCCTAGCCGTAGAGGGTCCGCCGCTTGTCGCAACACAGCCCTTTTCTTTGGCCGACACTTTTCATTTTCTGAGATGCTTCTGACCGGCAGCCTCTCCGTTCCGTCGTCAGTCACCGGGCAGGGGACTGCTCGAAATCCTTTGTGCGCAAGAGAGAACAGCCCGCATTTCTCACAGACAGCAAGATCGTCTGGAATGATCTTTTCCCCAGGAAGCAAGAAGTTGATTGACATGGCGAAGCAATCGGTGAAGTTCGCGACCATATGGTACTGGCCCGGGTTCGTGACGATCATATCGCCGGGCCCAGCGCAGTGAATGCTGAACTCGATGTCTGCCTCCTTGAGAGTCGTAGGGCCGATAAATAGCGAAAGGTGACGCACAAACTGCGCGCAATTGTTCGTCCTCCAGTGCTGCTTAACAAACTCCTCGAAGCGGGCAGCATAGTGCGCCGGAACGACGACCCATAGCTTCAAGCCGGAACAGACCTGGTTGACCGACCGCCAGTTCGCATCTTCTTTATGCCAAGGCGTGCCTGATGATTGACAGCCAGCATGCCAGTAGTCCGAGTTTCCACCTGGAATGGCCGCGAACTGTGAGAATTCCTCTCCCGGGTGGAGCAGCGAGATAAAGTCAGAAGCTAGCGGGGGCCCGACATAGTAGGGAATCTTTCCTTCTGGGGGATTGCTGGCTAGCCTATCCAGAAATTTCCAGATCTCATCGATAGGAGGTTTGGGTGGTGTCGTTGACAGTTTTGGGAACCGAAATTTCGTCGACGATGCTAGCCTTAGCCGCGAGCATCCTTTCATTGTCGAGTCAGGAGAATACTCGACTGCGAGCTGTTCCCGATACTCTGGCTTATGGAGTCTGTTTGCTAGGGCATCCCAATCGACCGGTTCCATGTCTGTAACCCTGATGTGGCCGTTGAAGTCTTTCTCTGCCAGCATTCTCCGGATGTTTGGTATGAGTCTCGGCCCCATCTTATTAGTCGTCAGGCTGAACTTCGTCCTGGCTGAAGGCGATGAGGCTTCGATTGTAGAGGTATTCCTCAAGGCCGTTGCAGAGGCTGCCTCAGAACCTTCAGGAGCGGGTGAAGATGGCCCTTTGAAGTTGGACGTGGGGTCTTTAAGCGACGTCGACGTCGTTTCTGTGACACTTCCCACTGAGCTTGGGTCGTCTTCCGCCTGTTCGCCCTGGGCGGCAGACTGAGATTGGTGATCTGGACATTTGGCCTGCGATTGGTCTGCGGAGGCTGGATCGTTGGATCGTTGTTTATGGAAGGCTAAGGAGGAGTCTGGCAGCGAGGAAGGGACAATCGCAGAGGTGCCGACTGAAGAAGGTGATCTGTGTGCTAGCTGGGCGCTCCCTGAAGATGAGCGGGAAACCTCTCTTTTGATCTCTTGCAGATCGGCAGACATCTGAGCTAGCAAGCTCTTCATCTCAGCCCTCAGGGCAGAGCTTCCCGCATGCTGCCGATGTCGAGTTCCTTCGTTGGTGGGCGCCGAAACTTGCGATGCGATCTCGGTGACTCGCCTGAGCTTTGCGCCCAGGTCGGATATTATTGACTCAAGATCCGACATTGCGCAGTTGAAAGATGGGTTTTGCGAAGTTCGCTACAGGGTATCGTGCCGAAGGACGGAAAGTCGCACCCAAATAAAGACTGAGGTTCGCGCCGCCAGGGAAGCAGTCGCGTGCAGTGGGGACCAAAAATATCAGATAACCCTGCGACGTGATTCCCTACTCCTATTCAGTCCGCAGCTGTGCCCGGCTAGCAGCGCCGCAAATAGCCGAAGCGCCGATGATGACCCAAGACGCCCCACTTTCCCCTGTTGACGAACCAGGACCAGCTGCTCCAAAATAGAAGCCATTCTCCACATTCTGTGTAATGCGCCCTCTGTTGAAGAAAAATGATTCATCATCAGCTCTCCTCCTTCTACTGTAACTTTTCTGATAGATTCTTCTCTTTTGATCTTGTATAAGGCTCTGTCGGTGCCAGGCACTATGTTTGGTTCTGCATACCTCCAGCCCCCCCCCCCCCCCCCCCCCCCCCCCCCCCCCCC